>SZWC01022708.1:31973-42295 GCA_023375785.1 Penium margaritaceum
GGTAGTTTCCTAAACGTGTTTAGTGAGGCGAGGCGGGCAAGAGCAACAAAGCGTGAGACACGCCATGGAAGCGGTCAATCCTTGCCTTAGAAGACTTGCAAGTAACAGAGACAAAGTGAGTAGGGGGAGCGAGCGAGCTAAGAACCGGTAGGCACACACCCACACCGAGCATCACGCTCGGGTGGACAAGTGCCGCCACCGGGGGGTCGAGCCCGACCAGTCAGTATATCCCGAGGGCGGCTACTCGCCAGTGCTTGGCAGAAACTGACACGGTGGCCCCCCGAGGAAGAGCACGCAGGAAATATGCAGCTCCCCCAGAGCACTCAATGCAAGAGAAGCATAATGGAAGGGCACGGCAGTGAGAATGTACGAGCCCTACCATTGACCGCAACACATAATCATTGAGAGTTATGCAACAGCCACACATGTGCCACCGGGCACTCCTGGGTCCAGCAAACGCTTGAAGGCGTGAGGGACTCCATTCAGTATGGGCAGGCCTGACACTTCCCTAGGTAGGCCATTGTCATTTAATCTGTACATGTGTGTGCAGAGTGTGGGAGGCAAGAGGGCATAAAGTTGTGAGTGGCCAACGAAATTCAACAATCCCCCATGACCCGCAGAGAATCAACCCACACACATGAGAAAATGACACAAGAGAGTCACGAGAGGTGATAGAGATGCACCATAGCCAATCAACCTGGATCACGTGGACAAATGAGACCAACAGAGTGAACAACACTTTTGAAGACATTATGACTGATGGCCTTCGTGAGAAAGTCAGCTCTCTGAGAGCGTGTATCCACTCAAGCGACCTGGACGATACTAGCAGCAATGCACTCATGAACAAAGTGGTGCTCCACATTGATGTGTTTGGTGCGTGAGTGGTGCATGCCACTGTTTTCAGCCATGGCCTTTGTGCTTTGATTGTCACAACGCACAGTGATGCAGCGTATGGGAACACGAAACTACTGCAGCAGACAACATAGCCAAACAGCCTCGCACGTGCCTACACCAAGAGCAACATACTCAGCCTCCGTGGTGCTGCAAGAAACACACCCTTGATTTCCACTCTTCCAGGAGACTGCAGTGCCACCGACCAGGAAGACGTATCCTGGTCGGCTGCGTACGTCAGAGTCATGTGCCTAGTCACTGTCAGTGAAGCTGTCCACCACGACCGAGGGTTGTGCACGGAAATACAAACTAACACGAGGAGTGGACAGGGCGTATCACGCAATCCGCAGTGCTACCTCAAGATGATGCTCGCGGGGGCACTGAGAGAACTGGGACAAGACGTTCACAGCAAACGCCACATCAGCACTCGAGGTGGTGGCAAGGTACATCAAGGAACCAATGACACAGAGGTAGTCGGTCAAATCGACCGTCTCCCCCAGCTTTGACAGCTCCAGGGATTTCAGCATGGATTGGCCGGCGGGTGTCGTAGGAGTGGATGTAGTGGGGATTGATGTGAGGAGCGGGGCGAAGCGCTCCCCCGGGCTGCGCACATATGCGACCTGGTGAACATCCAAAGTGCAACGTGCACGGTCACGCTCCAACTCCATGCCCAGAAAAACATGAGCTGGTCCAAGATCTTTCATCTTATATGCCGACCAATGCAAGGCTTTTGCAGCTGCAACAGGTGCGGTGTCAGGAGAGGCAATGAGGAGATCATCCACGTAGACAAGAATGACGACAAGTGGCTTGGTGGGTACACTAAGGAACAACGCTGGATCCACAGCGCTCCTTCTGTATCCCCCCTTTTTTAGGGTGGCTGTGATCTCTTGGTTCCAACAACGCGGTCATTGTTTTAGGCCATCAAGAGCCTTTCGCAAACGCCACACTCTGTTTGTTCCATCTGAGAAGCCAGGCGGTTGCACCATATAGATCTCCTCATCTAGCCTGCCATGAAGGAAGGCATTGTTGACATCCATTCGCTCAAGCTCCCAATCATGATGAGCGATAAGGCTAAGAAGAGCCCTGGCTGTGGTGTTGCGGCCGACTAGGGCAAAGGTCTCGTCAAATTCAACACAGGGATCTGAGAGAATCCTTTCGCAGTGAGGCGAGCCTTGTACCATTCAACTATGTGATCAGGGTTCAGCTTGCATTGGTACACCCACTTGGTGGCAACTGCCTTGCAACCTGGTGGAAGGTCAACGAGCTCGTACACACCGTGATCTGACAGAGCGTCGAGCTTGGCCTTCATGGCCTGCTCCCACAAAGGAGAGTCAAAAGTCCATGCGGGTTGACTGCACAGTCAATGGTTCAGGAGGAAGAGGAGAGAGACCAACAGTGGCAAAGCACAAGGCAACATACCCAGCTGCAAACAAAGATAGAGCTGAGTGAAACTCTTGCTCAATCAGGGAATAGACAAGTGTTGTGCAGGGGTGCATGACGGAGGCCGCTGCAGTCAGTGGAGAGGTAACAAGACCAAGAGCACGAAGACCAGGGTTGCCAGAGACCATAGGTTGAGACTGAGATGGTAGTGCCCGTAGGCGCCCACCTCGAGTGTAAGGTGAGACAGATGGGACAGTTATTGTAGAAGAAGGAGCAGATGGACGAGACTGCGTGGAATGGGTAGGAGTGTCAGAGGGATGATGGGGCTCTAAGAGGACAAGAGGAGGTGTGGATGTGGTGCCAGGTGTAGGAGCAAAGGAGGAGGCAGAGGGCAAGGGAGCAGAGGACTCAGAAGAGACAGCGTCAGAGGAGAGAGGGGACACTAGGGGCGATGGCGAGTCCAGAGGAACAATGGAGATCGAGGGAGAGGGGTTAAAGGGAGAACTCGTCTCCTCCGCCGTAGTGAGAGGTGGTGTCGAGGGACACCCAGAGGGGAGAACAGAAGGTCTGGAGGGCAGAGAATAACCCCCACCCCGTGAGGGTGGAGAGAGGGACACGCCAAAGTGGGGAGTGTCGCGCTCAAACAGGTGTTCAAAGAAGAGCGCGTCACGAGAATCTACCAAATGACAGCGGAATGGATCCCAAAATTTCCATGCTTTAGAGAACAAGGAGACACCAAGAAAGATACACAGAAGATCACCGGGAGACATTTTACCATCCCGTTGGTCCATCGGGACCCACACAGAGGCAAGACACCCCCAGAAACGGGCAAGACAGAGGTCAGCACGCTGGCCCGTCCAACGTTCAAAGGGGGTGACAGAGTCGGGAAGGGGCCCATGAGGGACACGATTCCATACCCAAGTCATGTAGGACATGGATTCAAAAGGAAAGAGAGGAGACTGCCTAGAGGCAGAGATCAGGGAGCAAACACCATCAGCCAGGGTGCAGTTCCAACGCTCAAACACACCGTTCTGTTGTGGGGTGTATGGGGCAGAGGATTCAAGCCGAATACCACGCGACTCAAGAAAGCGGGAGGTGGGACCAAAGAACCACCACGGTCGCTACGAAACACTCGCAAGGGCCGCAGACAGGCACGTTCAGCCTGAGGGAGCCAGGATTCAAGTACATCAGTGACATCACTTTTGCGGCAAAGGAAAAAGACCCAGCAATAGCGAGAGTAGTCATCGGTCAGATACAGGACATAACGGCCGAGACTGCCAAGAAATTCCTGGGGAAAAGGACCCATGACGTCAGCATGGACGAGATCAAGAGGGTGTGAGGTAGTGGCTTCAACGGTGGAGAATGGGGAACGGTACATTTTGCCACTGGCACAGTCAAGAGAGGAGGACGTGTAGGGAGGAGAAAAAGTGGCAGAGTGAAGGCCGTGGGCGGGGCGAAGGCAGAGGAGGCGCTGAATGGCAGTAGTGTGAATGTGACAAAGGCCACGATGCAAGAGATCAGCATGCTCAGCAGAAAACAATGGAGCAACATGAACAAGAGCAGATGCAAGAGAAGATGAGAGCAACATGAGCGGGACACGCAATAGAAGGTCACAGCACACACCACAAAGAACAACATGGCCAGACGAGCAAAGAGAGATGGAGGCAAGGCCACGTCTGGACGAGAATTCCATGCCCTGGTCGTCAAGGGTGGTCACTGAGAGAAGACTGACTTCAAGGTCAGGCACGTACAGCACGTTTGGCAAGTAGACAGTGCCACCAGGACCAACAAAACAGACGACACCAACACCTTGAACAGGAAGAAGTTGGCCGGAGCCAATGCGCACAGAACGAACGGATTGAACGGGTCCGAGGGACACAAAGGAGGAACGGGAGGAAGTCATGTGATGCGTGGCCCTGGAGTCAATGATCCAGAGGCCAGGAGATGCACAAATGGACGGGAGGACAAGACAGACAGCAATGGTGCCACAAGTAGAAAGGGAGGACAAACCAACGAGACGAGTGGGGAACGTATGAGACTGCCATTCCTCAATCCAAGCACGGTCATCAGGCAAGTCCCCCTGAATACCACCAAAGGAAGCACGACGGAGAGTGACCTCAGACTCACAAACAGACACACGTGATAGGCCACTCACACTCTCACCTCCCTGAGGGCGAAGGTGGAGAAGCTCCGCCAACTGACGCTTAAGTGTGAGCTCCTCGTTATGGCGATCAGAGGAGCGCTCCGAGGAGCGATCTGACAACCGGTCGGAGTGCCCATCGTCATGAGCCCAGTGAGGTACTGAGTAGTGAGGAGGCAGGGGGCCATAGTAAGGAGGTCCAGATGGTGGAGAAACTCAGCCCCAGGGGCTGGGCTCAGATGGTGTCGGTTGGAGAGGAGCAAACGTGGTGGAGAGGGCGGAGGCGGAGGAGGAGGATGAGGAGGACAATCCAACACGGCAGTAGCAGCGGAGGAGACAGTGACACCTATGCGGACCCAGTGAGCGCGCATAGAGGATGCAAGATGTGCATCGTCGCGGGGGGCCTGGCATTTGGGCGTAGAATGGTGAGTGGCGCCACAACTCCAGTAGGTGACGTCGGCAGCAGTCGCGGCCGAGTTCTTGCCACCATGACCAACCCCACGTCCTTTGCCCCCACGACCACCACCACGACCGGAACCACCACTAACCCCACGAGAAGTAGCCTAAGTGGAGTGCATTGTAGCCTGAGAAGAGGAGGGAGTGGAAGTCGCTGCGGCAGAGGAGGAGGGAGAGGCGGTAGTGACTCCAACGAGCTCAGCACGATGCATGCGCTTGTTCATCAAGGTGTTCCACCAATCGGTGAGGCGTGAGGAAGTGAAATCAAAGAGGGGGCCGATCCCAAGTGGTGAATCAGCAGGCACGGGCGCGGAAGCAAGGCGCTCAAGCTCTACTTGAGAGACGTGGAGANAACCCCACGTCCTTTGCCCCCACGACCACCACCACGACCGGAACCACCACTAACCCCACGAGAAGTAGCCTAAGTGGAGTGCATTGTAGCCTGAGAAGAGGAGGGAGTGGAAGTCGCTGCGGCAGAGGAGGAGGGAGAGGCGGTAGTGACTCCAACGAGCTCAGCACGATGCATGCGCTTGTTCATCAAGGTGTTCCACCAATCGGTGAGGCGTGAGGAAGTGAAATCAAAGAGGGGGCCGATCCCAAGTGGTGAATCAGCAGGCACGGGTGCGGAAGCAAGGCGCTCAAGCTCTACTTGAGAGACGTGGAGATACAGGTCAAAAAGCTCAAGAATGAGGCCAGCAACGATGGAGAGGCAGGCGGAGAGGGGACAGGGAGCTGCCGTGCCAAGGTCTCGCAGCAGGTGTAGACTGCGCGCCCAATATTCGTCTGCCGTCTCGTCCATCCACATCTGCAAAGTGTTGAACTGGACAAAAAGGGCACTCTAGGCAGCATGCTCAGTCACTGTTTTCCGGCGGTGGATGAGAGCGTAGGCGCAGATGGGGTCAGCAGGAATGTCGTGGGAAGGGTCTGCATTGTACATACCAAGTTCATCAAGAAGATTCTTGGGTCTTGCGTTGATGAGTGCCCGCATTGCGCAAGCAGCCTCTGTAGGCTGAGGCACAAACGGGGGCTTGGCAGGGGAGTAATACTCCCAAAGCAGCTCACCTTGCGCCCATGCACTAAACTGTGTTTCCCATGATATGAAGGTGAGTTTGGACGTAAACTGTGGTGGTGGTGTCTCAAAGTCTTTTTGTCGAGCTAGGAGAAGAGCACGGGTGAAGACTGCTGCTGAGAGAGCGGGTGATGAGGAGCTGGCAACCCCACCACCGGGAGGAGCTGATGAATCGGCCGTGCCTGACTCAGCAAGGGGGAGGAATGTAGCAAGGCCTAGAATAGTGCGGAGACACTCAATGACTACTGCGGCCACTGTGGCCGCTAGCTCGTAATGTGCTTCCCGTCCCTGATGAAGCTCATCTTCAGCTTTCCGACGCTCTGCTTGTGCCTCACTAAGCACAGCCTGGAGGGCCTCTATAGTCTCCTCCGGCCCAGGCATGATGAGGGATACAATCACGAATGCAGACAAAAGGAGTGGTGTGGAGAAGTGTGAGAGAGTGCAATGATACACCGTGGGATGCAATGCAATGCTCACCGAGCTAGTGGCACAGAAAATGAGAGAAGAGCGGCGGGACCACATCTGCAATCGAGCAGAACATGACCGCCACCCACCCTACAACTGCCACGGTGAGGCACAGAAGCCCTGTAGCCGTGGCTCCGGCAACTGAAGCTCAAGCCGATGCCACAAAAATGCCGGTGGTGATGTGTGGTGTGCTATTGCGGGGAGCGCCAGTAGGAGTCAGCACTGCTACGGCGGTGGATGCCCGAATGGATCCAACAACACTATATGTGGTGTCTACAACAGTGGAGGCTCTTATGGCGACAGAGGCTCCTACTCCTGTGATCTGTGTGGAAATTTTTGCAGCAACAGTTGCAAGTAGGGTGAGAGAGGCTGTAGTACGTGCGTAGGCCTCAGCTGCACGGCCAACAGCCGTTTGTGTCAGAGCACGGCAGGCTCTGGCCGTGGCTGCAAAAGTGGCTGCAGCACCAGCAGGCGCGTGAAGGGTGGCACCTGCTAGTCCAACGAAATCGGTGTGAACGAGAAGAATTGGGATCACACCGGCCACCTCGGGTGCCGTCGATGTCTTTGTGGATACTGCTGCTATAGGAGACAGGGTAGAAGTAAGGGCAGCTGCAAGGTCGGTTGGCTGAGAGCTGCGAGGATGGTGCATTCTTGGTGATAGTAGTGGTAACGATGGAGGATCGTCCGGCGTGTAGAATTGCCGATTGACCTCCTCTCGCTCGCGCTCAACGGCTGCCTCAGTGTCCTCTTGTCAGTAGGAATGGTCTAGCATACGCACCCACAGCGGGGTGTCGTTGTCGTCAGTGGGTGCCAACGCGAGAGAGGGTTAGGGCTACTAGCGTAGCCAAGAGAGACGCACGGATAGCACTGCTCCTAGAGACGGAGTTCAGCTGCGGCAGAGCAGTGTGATGCAGCGGAGAGAGGTTGCGTGCGGTGCACGGACACAGAGTGATGTTGTGAGAGGTGGGCATGACAAAGAAACAGGCAGGGTGGAGGGTGACGAAGATTGACGTTCACACCGAGGTACTCGGACGAGGGAACCGTACCTCTGCCCTTTAAGAAGGGCCGTGCCAAGGGGTCGGTAGAGTTGGGCCTGCCGTTGAGACTGCCGTTCAGCTGCAGGCACCGTAGAGATGCGGCAACTGGAGCACCAGCGACGTAGCTATTGCTGCGATCAATGGTTGCAGCAAGACTGCCGAGTTCAAGTGAGTCCGGAGCGGTACACGGGCCGTAGGGTCATGCCAAGAGAGGGGCATGCGTCACTCGCCAGTGGACACACAGTGGAGCCCCGAGGCCCCAAAGAGGTGAGAGCACGCACGACGACAGTGGAGACTATGGTTAGGATAGGACTGTGTGCGCGAGGCGAGCCTGGGCAGATGCACAGGTGGTGAGAGCACCACACAACGATGGAGGGATGGAATGCGCCGAAGAGACGGCGGACCCGCTCAGAGGGTGCGACACTCACAGCATCACGTGGGTTGCCGAGAAGTCCTCGGCGCCTCACTCACTGGTCCGGGATGGATGTGTCGCAGGGAGCTGCCCCTGCTGCTCTGATACCAATAGTTACTGGGTAGTTTCCTAAACGTGTTTAGTGAGGCGAGGCGGGCAAGAGCAACAAAGCGTGAGACACGCCATGGAAGCGGTCAATCCTTGCCTTAGAAGACTTGCAAGTAACAGAGACAAAGTGAGTAGGGGGAGCGAGCGAGCTAAGAACCGGTAGGCACGCACCCACACCGAGCATCACGCTCGGGTGGGCAAGTGCCGCCACCGGGGGGTCGAGCCCGACCAGTCGGTATATCCCGAGGGCGGCTACTCACCAGTGCTTGGCAGAAACTGACNCTTGCACCTGCTTGTTTGCTAGTGTGTCAGCTGACCGAACAGTGTCGCCACGTCAGCAATGTAGTTACTTGGTAGTTTCCTAAACGTGTTTAGTGAGGCGAGGCGGGCAAGAGCAACAAAGCGTGAGACACGCCATGGAAGCGGTCAATCCTTGCCTTAGAAGACTTGCAGGTAACAGAGACAAAGTGAGTAGGGGGAGCGAGCGAGCTAAGAACCGGTAGGCACGCACCCACACCGAGCATCACGCTCGGGTGGGCAAGTGCCGCCACCGGGGGGTCGAGCCCGACCAGTCGGTATATCCCGAGGGCGGCTACTCACCAGTGCTTGGAAGAAACTGACACGGTGGCCCCCCGAGGAAGATCACGCGGGAAATATGCAGCTCCCCCAGAGCACTCAAGGCAAGAGAAACATAATGGAAGGGCACGGCAGTGAGAATGCACGAGCCCTACCATCGACCGCAACACATAATCATTGAGAGTTATGCAACAGCCACACATGTGCCACCGGGCACTCCTGGGTCCAGCAGAAGCTTGAAGGCGTGAGGGACTCCATTCAGTATGGGCACGCCTGACGCTTCCCCAGGTAGGGCCATTGTTACTTAATCTGTACATGTGTGTGCAGAGTGTGGGAGGCAAGAGGGCATAGAGTTGTGTTTGATCCGCTGGTACCGCAAGTACCGCCTTCTCTTGCCACGCCAGAGCATGGCATGACTGATCGAGCCTGTGATGCAAAGCATGGCTGATCTCCTTTGTTCAGAATGAGGTGAGAGATTGAGGCTGAGTCTTCGCTTCGAGGTGAAGAGTCTGAGACTGTGCACTATCTTGCGTCCTCAACCTCTTTGCCCTGCCCAGATCCGGGAGCCCCTAACAGCGATGCGCACGCTGGGGGCGATGCTGCTGCCGCAAGTCTCGACGTCTTGAGGTGGGTGCGACCAAGGTCTTTGCCCTTGGCTGTACACCTGCAGAGCTGTGGCAGTCAACTTTGTGTCTCTGTCCTCATCCTGCTTTATCCAAGTTCTTTGCCTCTGTGAACAAAAATTCGCAGACGAGTTATGAGCTTTGAGAAATGACAAGAGACGAGCAAGGTGCGGAAAGGAGCAAGTGAGCGTTAGGGTGCAGAAAGTTTCATGATTGGAAACTGTGGATGGGATGGGAAGGGAAAAGGGATGAGGGGTGGTGTGGAAGGCACGGAGTTGGGAAGGGGCTGTGGGTAGGGGCGGAGTGTTTCTCACTACACATGCCACCCTTCTCACACATGTCTGCACTGAACTTAATTGATGTTATCCGTACTCATTCATGGCCTAGTTACCTAGCATTTGCGTTTTTGCATCAGGTGCTTCTTTCAGTTTGTCATTCAGATGATCGAAGAGCACGTATGGTTGTTGGGTTCTACCCAGCTGTTGCTTTGGAGCATGCAGCTAGGTTGGTTTATTAGAGAGAAAACTAGACAGCAGGTTGGGGCAGCAGCGTTGTTGATGCAGCGTGCGGGCTTCCACGCTCGTTGCTTAAGTCAGCTGCCCCCTCAGTCTGCTGCTCTAGAGTCTAAGTCTGGAAGCTCTGGGTTTTGTTACTCAGAAACGCGCGCGCCAGTGTTAGCGCCAGAAAGCAGCTGAAAACTGACAATGACTGATTAGGAATGAAGAATGAACAACAATGGGAGACCCCTCCAAGTTCTAGGCCCCCCCCCAGCTCTGTAGAGCTTGTTACTCAGTTCAACAGCCAATCAGAAAATAGCTCAGTTCAGGCTGTCAGGTTTTCTCGGTGAGGCCTGCCAGGCAGCCGACAGCCCAAAACCCGGGCGTCGTCCGTTTTGCCTGAAAACTGGACCATACCATAATACCGCCGCTGCGAACGCAGCCGTGCGGTCAGAATCCGCTAGAAAAATAGTAACAAGGAGTTATGGCAGCCTCAACCCAGATAGTGCCCACAACGGTTTATGCTACCAAACAGGGCCATGCAGCATGCAACTGGGACCCTAGGCAGTGCATGACGATGCAGACGCGATGGGACGCGCTGGACGCATGCAAGCGGCAACTGCGGTGTCAATGACCGCCGGCAGCACGACCGCCGAGGAGGCCTGCCG
>SZWC01022709.1:5865-32916 GCA_023375785.1 Penium margaritaceum
CCTTACAGACATCCCCCTACCTCTGTGCCTCCCTCTCCCCCTCCCCATCCTACACTACCTTGTCCTCCCCCTCTCTCGCCATCTCCCATTCCCCCTCTTCTACTGCCGCCAACTCCCTCTCACCCTTTGCATACCCCTTCATTAGACTGCTCCAATCCACCCCAACTAACCCCTCTTCCCTCCACCAAGCACCCATAAGCCCCTCTTTTCAGCTCCTCCTTCCTCTCTATTGCTTCCTCCCTTTCCACCTCTCTCACTACCTCCAAATCCCCCTCTCTTGTCGCCACCTGGTAAACTTCACTCACCGACTTCCCCTCCCAATCTCGCCGCCTCCCCCTTTAACTCCCATTCCTCTCGCCCTCACACCGCACTCCCTCCACCTAGCCCTTCGCCTTGCCGCATTCTGCTCTGGTACCATTGTTAGACATTTTGGAGGTGTTTTTTTCCCCCTCCTCACTGCGCATCTCATGTTTCTCTCCCTCCCTCGCTTGGTGTTCACAGATGTCCCCCTCCTTTCCTCAGTGTGCATGGATCACGGCTACGACAATCGTTTAGAATGCTCCTTAGTGCAAATGCTCATCGCCCCAATTTGTTGGGGCATCCCAACCGCCTTTGCCAAGGGTCATGTTCAACATGTATGTTTTCCACTATGACCATTTTTCTACCTAGAGAGAAATGGAAAAAAAAATACGTGGACCATTCTTTATTTGCAAAATGGTTCGGGTGACGTAACATTGCAAATGAAAGGGGGACATTTTTGTTTGATCATTTGCAAGACACCATTTCCTGAAGACATATTTGAATACTCCTTCACCATGGGACCAATTTTGTCTTCTTATATAAAAAAGGGGACACATCCGTGTTTTGACACCGCAATAGGACGGATTTGTCTGTTTGCTTCAGGATAGATTAGAGTTGAAGGCTTGTTTCAAACCCGTACCCAAATCAATTTTCTAGCAGAAGCACGATGGCAACTATTTCAGCGAGGATGTCGGGGCCGGATTGAATGGTCCATTCTTCACATTATTGAAATTTCTAGCTACAAGCTTTAATGGTGGGCATGACAGGATATTACAATGCCATACCACATACATGACTACCACATGGTGCTCTTGTTCTATCGATGGCTATCTCCTGAATGTTTGAGAAAGAAACGTCATAGCTCCTATAAAACACTAAAAAACAACCACTTTTGTGTAGATTCTTATGCATTTGGAAAACTTGAAGAATAATTTTTGTGACACTAGTCAAAATTGATTATGAATTCAAAAGATGTTCAAGTTTCAAGGAATGTTTCCAAGTTGAACTCAAACATGCCATCCATACCAATAAATGTTGAATGTGCCATCTTTGCAAAACAGGTTGAACATCCCCATTTAATAAGAAGAACATTGTAAAAATTTAATGGCAGCTAAACAAAGGAATATTCTTGTTACAAAACTCTATCTTCTCCCTTTTTGGTGAAGATTTTGTAGATGTGATCATATGAATACTTTTCAAATTGATTTGCGAGCCTCATGGAAAATTAAGATTCAATGATGAGATTACTTTTAAAAAATCCTTTTTTAACCATGTTTATTTAATGATAAATCATAAAACATCATTAACTTAAAGTATTGTTTCATTTAAAATTCTAACCTTAAGTTGTCAAAACCCCAAAAAACAATTGTTAGTCTAGACTCATTGCATCTTGTCTTTGCTACCCACCATAAAATCAATCCAGCAAGAAATATAGCTCAATCATAGTGCGTCTAGAAAGTAGCTTATGTGTAAATTGAGCATTGTGTCCAATTTCTACAAGAAATGCCTAGGAGAAAATTTGGCAACCAAAATGGTGGGTATACCAAAAGTAGGCCGATACTAGAATGTCTTTGCTGCATACCTGGTTGGTTTCTCACCATCACAAGTTGCTACAATAAGGTGCTTCAATTGGGTTTCTAGAAAGACTCCGTATCATTTATGAAGTATCATAAGTACACTGGTTCTTTTGTCGTCGAACCCCATGGCCATAAAAGTATCGCATTTCCTTTTTATCTAAATCCAAGCATAAAGATCCCTTCAGCCATTTCATAAATAATTTTCTAGTAAGACTGCATTATTTTGACATAAAGGAAGTCTCATTTTCAATAACAATTTTTGAAACAATTAGGGTTGAAGCACACCCTGCTTTTGATTTTTATTCTAAAGTCATACATGCATTGCACTCAATAAATGATTTTCAATACCTTTTTAATAGGATGGAATGCGCTAAAATCAACATGAAATCAGACAAATCTCAATGTTACTGCGTCTTTTTGCTTCTAAAAAAGATAGTACATTATCTTGATTTGGTGGATAAGTGTGAAATGCCAGAAGCACGCGTCAATCAAAGAGACAAGCTCATTATAACTCGTTGCTACACGAGTAGAAGGTAGTATGTGACCGTTGACGTTTGTGAACATTACTTTAAAAAAATGGTGTAGGCCTATAAACTAACGGCTTAACCCCATGAATTCAAACTCAGTATTTAGTCTTTGGCATGTAATTTTTCACCTAGAAGTTAGGAACAATGCCATGTTCGAAGACATTGGGTTTAGAGCACTTAAAAGTGCCAAAAAGAGTCTCATTCAAGGCATGATACTTCAAATGGGATTTCACACAATCATTAACATATACAAGAATTTGCCAAAGTTCTTGACGGAGGGTGTTCCAATAGTAATTGGTACAATAAAAATCAAAATAAAACATCTTATTCACCCCCTTAATGGGGATTTCATTATCTATTTCCACAAAAACGAAAAATGGACAAATTTTTAACCTGTTAAGTTATTTCAAAACTAAAATCCAATGACATAACTAAACATGTTGTTGTTCATAATGATGCACTTTTCTTACAAAGAAAACATTTATACACTCATACACCTATTAGCCTAGGAATCAACAACATCCACCTAGGAAATCATCATCAAAAGGGATTTCAAGCAAACTCAAGTAAGATTGAAAATCAGGATATCCTCCAATGATGTTTGGCAGCAATAATGTTGATTGAAGGCTTTCTTGATGTTTATGGTAAAATAATATTACTTCGTTGTAATACTCATGAGTATTGAATCACAATTCTAGCTCCCATAAAAGATGTAGATTAAATGGAAATTAGATCATGAAAATCCACTTATACTTCAGTATCTCTACTACAATCCCAAACACCACGTGAAAGGATTCATGCCTTTGCACCGTAATCATTGACGACGTTGTTTGAGGTACCTCCTAGAACCCTCTATGTCCGGCACTTGCATGCCAACCTAGGTGGAGGATGGTATCATTGATCACTCAAAGATCCTTGAAATCTTGTCAAGTTCTACCAGCCTAGGAGGAGGTTAGTCCCTCTAAGGCCCTTGTACAACTCAAAAGGATTGCCAGCCCAACAAGAGGAAGCATTCACAACTAGAAAGCCTTTCACAATTGTGACAGTGGCCTAATAAAGTGTTCAGCCACATTATAGGGCCAAGAGTTATGTTGGAGCCTTATGCTGAGTTGTTTGTTAAGTTATTCTTCCTTGTAAAAACATTTTACATCTAACAAGATTGAATTCCAGTCCTTTGCTTTTGTTGTTTCATCAACAAATCGTGCAAGGTATGCGTGTTGGGCACGAGAGATCCTATGACATTAGGGTCCCCCTAATGCCATAGGACCTCTCGTGCAATGGAGCATGTAGTGAATGTCACTGTGAGCTCCCCAAATCTGAATAGAATAAACACCTTCTTTTGAGGTGATTCATGATCACAAGTCCACGTTCCCATTCCTTCCTAAGATTATTCTTATGATCATGTTACATGTTACATGTGTTACATGTTGATTTTTGGAGAATGAGAAAGGCACATTGATAGTGATTTTCAAACATCTAACCTCGCATAGTCAAAGGGTGAATGGTGTGCGTTTGCAGGCAATGTGGAACAAATTCACTCTCAAAACCATAGGTTGATCATCTTTATCTTATATGGTAAGGATAATCTTCATTTAAACCCTTTACTTGTTCAAATGTATTGATAATGTATACAATAAACGGTTACTTAAGTTACAATTAGGATCAAATTTCAATTCATTCAAAATAACATTGAAATCATTTTCATTTTTTGTTTACACATTTTATGTTAAACAAATTGTATCCTTTTGAATTTATGAATGTAATGATGATTTCATTCCATTATTAATAGACTAATCTTGAACTAATAACTGTAGAAACTCCTTTGAATAACATAAATTCATGTTCATTTTTGTACAAATTCATGAAGATGAGACATCAATATTTTTCATGAAGTTTCTCATTTAGGTATTCCATATGATCTCTTTGGATTCAAATTAGGCATTGAAAGTGAGAAAGAGTTTTATTGTACTCAATTTTATGTTTCCATCTTTTGTTCTACTTGAACTTGAACGGGTGTATTCTATGTTTTCAGAAAACATTTAAGTATCCAAAGTTTTTACATTTACATTAATCAAAGAGATTAGAAAAACCTAAGGACACCTCAGTAGTCAAAGGTGGAATCGTCACATATACCTTAAGGTTGATCAACATTGTCATTTTGACATAACTTTTCCAGTATGCATATTTTTCATTCTATGAAATATTTGCATTGATTTCTGTTCTATCCTTTTTTATGTTTGGCCTACTTCCGCTACACTAGCTGTTTTGGTTGCCAAATTTCCACCTGACCTTTTCTTGCAAGAATTAAACATGATACTCACTTTTAAGAAATGATGCTTCATATACCCAATTTTCCCAAAGCACCTGCATTCATGCTTGTACCTCCCACCATTGCAAACTAATCAATGCTACACCGATTACGAAATATATTTCTTGAAAAGCAGGTGTCGAAATATCATGTTTTCATTTCTACTGATTTGAAAGCCCATGACATGAACCGTGATTCATGTGCTTTCAAAGTGACTTGATACAAATCATCGATTTTGACAGATCAAACATGTGCGTGAATGTTTACTTCACCCCTAACTTCTTGGTCCCTTTAGAGAAGGGGATTGAAATTTAGATGACGGAGGTAACGATGAAATCACCCTCATGTAGAAAGTAAGAGAAGATGGAATTGTTGCTAAACAGATAAGAGAGGTGTCGTACAGCAACCTCAACGATGTCTGAATAGAGTCTAGCCCTCCTATTTCTCAATCACACGACAGGTTTGTTAGGTGGACATTGCCAACTGTCATTCACATACAAGTAGTGCCACCTAGGGGATATTTTACGGACAAGCCACAGGCTATCAACTTTACTCGCTTGACCATTCCGTGCCTACCTACGATGTTTCACCGAATTTGTTCTTCCCTCTTTCATGGTTTCTGACAATTTTCATCATGGTCAATCGACCAACAATGCAATGTGGAAGTTTTCTCTCATCGTGCACTGATGTTGCAACCTTTAGCCATTGTTCATGTGTAGTCGTCATGTCCACTCGATTTCACCACAATTTTGCAATGGGTCCTATCTCCAGGATGACTTGCCTCCTTGTGCTATCGGATGGGTTTACCATGTGCCAATTGTGGATAGGGTGCGTGTTATGACGCATGAGATACATTCTTACAACCACTTTTGGCCAAAATGACCTCAAATTTCTATGCCACATGAGGCAAATAGCCAAGTGATGAGGTTCTTGTCTTCCATTATCACCCTGATTCCTCATTCCTCTTCATTCACTCAAAGGAGCATGACTACTCTCACATAAGTGTTGTAGAGCATAGGATCCCACAATCTCTTGAGTGTGTAGAAGAGCACACGATGCCGATTGTAGGAAGTCAACGTGTCCATCCCTTTTGTGGTCACAGCGCATGTGGACTAATCCCAATATGTTTGTAGATATGGCATTGCACACGATAGGTTTGGACCTTTTGCTTACTTGAAGTACACTCTCCACTAACTTCCAAACACTATCTGTCCTTTTCATTTGCTTCCACCCATCTTTTTGACATGATAATATGTGTCTTTTGTGTAGGGTCGTCTGATGAGAAAACTACACCGCCCTCGCTAAACAAAAGTGGCACAATTATATTAACCTCTCACCCTGCTCGCAAACACAAGCGTACCACCAGATGTAGGATTTCCCAAGTGGTAGAGCCTTTTACAACATGGAAGCCTCTCAAGAAGTTCTGTATGATTTCGTAGTTGATGACAACATACCGCTCTCTAAGGTTCATAGTGAGCACACCTGTCTTAAGGTATGTTGCTGTTTGTGGAAGAGCGCGTGTTGCTACTAAAGGAATGGTACCCGCAAAAGTAAGGCAACATTGCCATGATAAGGCACAATGATAGCCACAATTTTCCACCCACCACCAAGAAGGGTGATCAGGCACTTCGTGTTGCATGGATCATGCGCCACATGAAGCAGACAATAAAAAGAAGCCCTCCACCAATAGAAAAGGCACTATAGCAGATTTTCTAGGCACGAAATGGTTAGAATGTCTTCTCCCAATTGGTGTAACAAGCAAAGAAGGTGGCACAAGAGATCTTCATTGGGCAGAGGACACTCTCTTTTTCCCTCTTCCCAACCTACAATGCAAAGATTTGTGTGCTCTATTTCTTGTTGACATTTTCCCATGGCATTGGCATTGCGCATCCGAGGAGACAAGGCCAACTCGACTTGGTTCATATAGCCGCTATTGGAGGCGTATCTTATAGCACGTCATTGTGGAATAACCATCATCTCCAATCGTTATGGAGGGGTCCTTGTTATTGTGGCCTGTGAGATGCCCAGTGCAATGCACACTCTTTATGGACATAACATGCACAAGAACATGGAGTCCAAAGTGAGTACGCTAGTAGCGCACCTCTTCTGAACCCTCATGCAGGCTTTCAAAACCAAGGAATTCAAGTGCACTTTGGAGGAGATTTCAAGGGCATCAAATTAAGGCTCAAATTCAATCTTTGGTGGTGATAAAGAACAAGATATCCCACAAGACAAGTGGATTATGGTCTATATATACGTGGCACATGGCGTACATACGACAAGCAACGCGGCCGATTTGTCGAACATAAGCGTCATGGACCTCCGTCATCTATACCCCTTGCATTGCTTTCGCACCTATATGTGTGACTATATGAGTTGTTTGGAGAATGGAAAAATCTTACGCATGAATCCAAGTCTTATGATTGCCTTGCTTCCCGGTGCAATAGTAAAAAACTACACAAAGAACGCACGGTATACATGGCACCAGATAACCAAGAGAGGGCCATAGGATCTAACTCTGGTGTTGTCCCTCAGGTCTAGCTCGTGATAGACAAGGACAATGTAGAAATAGCAACAACATAATCAACTGTTATATTTGGTTGGAACGTAGCAAGAATAAGTGAATTGGGTGATAGAGTACTGAAAACCACGAGTGCACGTCGTGTTGCATACACAAAACCTACCAGAGTAAGTAATGCAGCAGATCATGTGGTGTACTCCCATGTAGAGGACCATGTGATTCTCGAGGCAGTAGCACAAAACATAATAGACAATTCTTTGTCCATCGCGTAATGGTCAAAGAAGGAAAAAGCCTCCGACTATGTTATAACAAAGATTGAGGAGTGGGATTCTAAAGACGACTCGTCCTCCACGGTCACCTTTGAGGACAAGGAGCCACTTGGATGAAGAAAATTTGCACGGGTCGTTCTGTCTCACTATTGGTAATGTGTTGGTGCATGCATCATTGACTTGCCCATTTGTTTGTATCTGTTGACATTTCGTGCCCACAACCACTCATTTTCATGTTCCTCTTTTGTGTACAAGTCCATGTCTTGCTCATGAATGTGGTCAAGACGGGAACAAGTATGAAATTTCACTGTCACTAGGTCATTTCACACGTGGCCCATGACATGGGTGGTGTGACAAGGGATGGACAGGTCATCTATTACAAGATGGTATCTCTCAGCCTAGGGGATAGAAAGAGGTGAGAGGCCATATCTCAAGTGACCAAACCATGTACTAGATTTTTTGCAACCCTCTTTGAACCACTGATGCATGATGCTTGTCAGGAGTTCACTATAAAGGTCGAGTGTCCAACTTGTGGTGTCATACATTCCGTGCACGACCTACCCCTATATGTGCAAGTGTAAATTAGAACATGTGACCTAACACCTTTCTTGAACTGGACATGATGAATTCAATATTGGTTTTGACATGATCTACTCTTGTTTTCATTCTACTTCCTAAATTATTCTTGTGTTCCAGAACGAATGAAAACTATTTAGTAATAACTAGGGATTGTGATTCAAAATTCTATCACAATCTAACATTACACAGTAGAAGAGAGTTTCATAGAAGTTGAATGAAATCCTTCATGAATTACATTGACTTGGAGAGTTTATAAATGTAAACATGTTGGCTATGACATACAACATCCTCCCAAGTAAGCAGACATAAAGCTCCTATTTGGGCGCACATCCTATATTCCAAAGTTTGTCTCTGTAGACACTATAGTCTTTTCCATACCAGATACAATCATCATGGTGTTGAGTAAAAGCTTCACATGGCACATAGACAAGCACATGAAAGTAGTAGATGGAATATTGGAAATAAAGTGAGGAATGAATATTATAGTGACCCAATTTTTCCACAACAAGACAATAATGTCTGTAGTGGATACATCATACATCATTTGTGAAATAATTTGTACACTTAACCACATGCGTTTCATTTCAACATGGATTGGAGTTTTGTGGACACATCATACATGACTACAGAGATAAACATTCCATATGCCCACTTCTTGCAACACTAAGGGCTCGAAGGCTTTGTATAGAGCCAGGGCTCTAATGGATCACAAGTGATAAGTAGACACAGAGAGGGTATACGCCTGCCTAGAATCCAAACCATGGTCTCTGGTCTAAGAGGTGTGGATTTCCATGATGGCATCCCATTCCGCGTTACCCGATCATCAAAGCTTGCCTTTATGGTAGCCCATGAAGTTTCGGTTTGCCGTGAATGCAACATGCCCAATTGTAGTAATCCTTCCTCTTCGCCCCATGCTCTGACATGGTCTCATTTGCCAGGGCCATTCAAAACCTCACCCCTGACATTGTCGATAGCCATGTTGATGAGTTGCAAAAACAATAACTGTTGCGAGGTAATTGACATGGGCATCCACTTTTAATGTGACGCTCAAGTCACACTTGCACAAATGATGGTCATGCAAACCATGACCTTTGTACAGTGAACTATCTACAATCGTTCGATTTGAGATGGTTTTGCATCTCGTCTGTGTGGTAGTATGTGGCGAGGTACACCAGGCACCGCATTCAATGTGGAGTCGACGACAGAGATGGCGCGCCCTCGCCCTCTAGTATGGTGGGTTGTCCCCAAACATTGGCAATTTTCAGGTTTGACTACGGTGACTTGTTGAACAAAGGATGTGTAGGTTCAACAATGATTTACACGGTTACTGTCAAGAAATTCGCATGCATACATCATATTCATGGGGTTTTTGGTCCTTGTGAGAGGCAAATGTGATGTCCTCGATCATTGGACACTTGAAAGACTCACGTATGCACTAGACCAATGGGTGACCAGAACCAGAATCTTGCCAATTAAGAGAGAATTCAAGTCGATGTGTGGTCTATCCATTAAGTCATTTGCCACTCTGTCCTTGTAGCGTGGGCCAACACTTCAATCCTGTTTTGAGCCTCTCATGTTGTGTTGGCGGGTGTGGAGAGTGGGTATGTGGGGAATCTTACTTTTCTCAATACCCACTTTTTCCAGGATGGGCATCTAAACAAATAGTTTTCAAAAGTGGCCCTCATAAAGATTTTATGCATTCGATGGAATTTTTTGTCATGTTCATGACAAAGTGACTTGTGCATAATCTTTTGGGCAAAATAGCCAGGATATCCACGAGCCTAAAGGGCAAACCCTCCCATATTCACGAGTGGAGTTTTATTTCTACCATATCCAGTACTTAAAAAAATGAACAAGGTATGTGGCCTCACCCACCATGCTCGATCAGCGACATGCATTGTTGATCGAGCATGGCGAGGAGGGTCATGTGATTGTCGCATGATCACAACCCTCGCTCCCTCACGAGATCACAATCGAGTGATAACCCTTAAAAAATCAACGTGTAAACCCCCTTGTTATGATTTAGCTTTTTGTTTTTGCGCTGACAAAGCCGTTGCAAAACATGAAATCCAACATCGTATTAGGGGGCTTGCGTGTCGAAAAAAATGAAAAAGGGTCACATGTTGATCGTAATTAAGTGAAAACGCCCATTCTTTTTTGCGACAAAAAACACCATTGGTTTGCGAGACAAACACTTTCAATTCCAACCCCGAATTGAATTTGGGATTGAGGGTTTTATTTTCTTAGTAGGTATCTGTTGGACCCCGTGGTAGCGGGGCTGAGCAGATTTCCTTTCAGTGCATGAAGTGTCTTGGTCTCCTCACGCAACCCCCCCCCCCTCAAACAATCTTGAGCACCTCAATTATTGGTTTTGTGATTGTTCAAGGGGCTTGATGACGTCATCATTCCTACACTGCATTTCATGCAACGACGACATGGTGTTTGTGCGCTTTTTTCATACGTTGCTTTTCTTTAACCTATGGATGTAAGAGTATTTAGTAAAAAATTGATGGATATGGCATTGTTAAAGAGAGGTCACTGGACTTGGGAGGCTTGTTCACAAAATCTGTGGGTATATGGACACACCCCCGTAATGTTTTTTGTGTAATCTTGGTAAAGTTTAAACTGGTTGCAACAACAGTGGGTATGCGGCAAAAGTGCACTGACAGTGTGAAATTTCTTTTTTTTTTTCATATCACATTTAGTCTTTTGCTTCATTCCAATCGATAGATGATGTTATAGTTGAGAGTTGAATCGAGTAATTGGGCCAAAAATCAGAATTAAATTCTCGTACAATGGATTTCTTGGTCCTTGTTGGAGTGTCGCTCCTAGATTTTTTTTCGTAGACTTGCCCTCTCCATCTGTAACGAAGAAAATTTCCACCAACAAAAACGACTCACCTAAAACCAAACACTAAAAACATTCACTCTCATGTTTCCAAAATTCTAAGTAAAATTCAAACGCCCCAACCACTAGAAACCAAAAGACAACAAAAGCGCAACAAAATGATTGTGCGTGGCTCTTGGTACCCAGCCCCCACCCAAAACTCCCCAGCAAAAGGCATAATAATGTCAATAAAACTCTGCTTTTTATGAGTCTCTTTCCACAATATGTTTTTCCTTGCAGTCAATTCCTGAGCTTGTACATTGAGTTTAAGGCACACGTCCTTTTCTCAAACACCAAAATTCCTGAACGTCTCTTTATAATTCTGTTTTTTTCTCACTTGTTCCCTCTTTTTCTTTGTTTTTAAACACAAAGAAACATCCAAGCACACTCACCTCTTTGTCGTTGATTCTGACCTTGTGAATTCTGTCACTTCCGTTGCTTCTCTTCTTCTCCACGTGTAGTCCCTTTCTTTTGTTCTTGTCCCAACCGATCCTGAACATAACCCTTCAAAACTCATTCTAGTCACCCACGCTCACCTTGTAGAGTCGTGAAACCTCACATGATGTCCTGGCGCTCTCTCGCCGTCCCACGCTTGCTTCGTTCTATTGCGTGTACCATAGTTTCGGCCTCTAGTCTTGTGTAGAAATCCGTTGCATAAATCCCCTTCTCTCACTTTCTTACCGTCTAGAAACATTTGACAGAGTTTTGACTTTGAAACTGACTTCCTCCTCCTCTCGGCAGTCAAGAAGTGATGTCTCTCACACTTAGACAAGATGAGAACGTCTAGGCATAAGTGTTGGAAAAGTAGAGTTGAATAATCTTGAGACACAAAAATGGTACATGAAGGTTACTACTTATACAGGTCTAGTAACAAAGAAGTATAATCCTAGCTTAGTTCCGTCCTAAAACGTGTTTCGGGCACGCAAGTCGCCTTTCCAGCAGGTTCCTACCACGTTCCAAACCTTCTTTTCTTGCCTTCCATGCTTCCTCAAGGCGTGTTTTGGTGGCGTGTGCGCCGCCAAGAACAAAGCATCCTTTCACTTGCACCTATTTGCCATGCTAGAGAGAAAATGGCAAAAACTCCTGTTTCTTTTTGTCCATCGATGAGTTGGAGAAGCTACCTTTACCTTTGACGAGGCCATTTCCCTGTTAGTCCTGCCTACGCGTCACATCCTCTTTCTTTCTTTTTTTTCTTTTTTTTTTCTCTGGTTTTAGCTGTAACCTTCCAAGGGAGTTGCTCCGCAGCTCATGACACCACCCATACTTTAGGTAGAAAGAGTCCTACTGCTTCAAGGGGAGTACATTTGTTTTTTAGAAAAGCATCGATACCATAAGGGCCACCTTGCATTGAAACCCAGGCCTAGCAGACTCCCCTTTCCACTCCTTTCCTCCTCCATGTTGCGTCTCCTTGAGGTGCCCTCCATTGGACACTCCCACAGTCTTCTTGTTTTTGTGATGGCGGTGGAGCACCACCCATGCCCCCACCACTTCCCTCCTTCATCCTCTTGCCCTTGTTGTTTGCCTCTCCTTACTCATCTCCTTTTGCACTCTCCTTTCCGCTCCCCTTCCCTTTTGTAACTCACCATCTATCATCTTGTCCACTCGATACAACACTCACTTCCTTCTTTATTTTACCCCCATCATCGCTGTCTTTTGGTACCATCAATGTGCCTTCCAATCCTTCTTTGATAGTCAAGGACGGCGTTTTCCCTACTCTTGCTTGTTGCTTCTCTTGTGCATCTTCCTCATCTTGAACACCATCCATTCCCTTCCTAACCTCCTCCTCTCCCTCGTCTGCTGTCTCTTCGCCAGGCTCCTCCTCTTTCGCTGTTGTTTTATTCTTTATGATTGGAGTAGTTGTAGCTGTTAAAAGGTACCTTTGTAGGGGGAAGTTCTCCATCTCATCATCACTCTCCCATCCAGCTTACTGAACACTTGCTTGTTATCGTGTTGATGTTCTTGTACTCCTTTCTCCAAAGAAAGATGTATGCTTCCGCCATTTCTTCAGCTTCTTTCACATGTGCTCACTCAGTGCAATAGAGCTAACCCACTGAAAGTAGTTATCAGGATCATTCACAAGATGTAAGTTCTCTAGACTGGTGACAAAGCCCTTGGTTCAATCCATCCCAATGAACTTGACACAACCATCAACAAAGACCTCATCAACCCTCCAAGGTCATTCTACTGAATTCTCCCGCTTTGTCCTCCCTCCTCCCTGTGAAGAATTCCACAGACTAAGTCTCCCACTTTCACCTTGCTCTTCTCTGAAGGTACATTATGTCTTGAATCATATTGATTTCGTTTTGTTGTTGTCCCACGATCACAATTCTGTTAAACTTGTGAGATAGTGGCCCGCACGTCACCTGCACATTCAATCACGTACTCCACCACTTCTTGCTTCATTGCTTCTCCCAACTGCACTTCTCCAAATGTCTTCTCACCCAACAAACTCAACTGGGGCTCCCTTGCATAGGTCAAGTAGAATGGGCTAAACTTAGTGGATGACTGTACTGCAAATCTGTATCTAGCTGCCACCAAGTGGAGCACCCAATCCCTTTGCATGCCGTGTATTGCCGTTGTCTTCGCCAAAGCTACCTTTAGGGTGCAATTGAAGCGCTCCACTATCCCTCATAACTGTGGATGTTCAGGAGTTGATAACTCAATGTAGACATCCTAGGCTTGCAACAACGCCTTCACCTCTTTTTGGAACTCCCCTTAGTAGTCAAAGTTCAACACTCTCGGCGCATCGTGTATGCAGATCACATCTTCTAGCAAAAACGTCTGCTACAAGAGTTTTTGTCTTCCGTGGGAGTGCTTTCACCTCCAACCAATTGGTGAACTGATCATGGATCCCACTCAGCGTCCGTGGTAGCTTTGTGAGATCCACCACCAACCTATGCCATGGTCCGACAACTGGTACGAGCTTCAAAGGCAACTTGAGGGTGAAGGTTGCCTTCATGAAGACACACCCCTGGCAAGAGAGCATGATGTTCCTCATTGTGCGGAGAATGTCTGCCCAATAGAAGTTGGCACTCACCATACATTCCTTCCTTTCTACCCCATAGTGGCCCATCTTGTGAGCACTTACCACAATCTCCTCTCGCTGCCAAATAGGTGGTACTTGTCGTGCAGGGTACCTCCCAGTCGGTAGGCACATGAGCTGACTCGCCTCGACATAAAATCTTTGAGCTCTTGCCCACACCAAACGCTTCTCCTTGTCACTCTATGCTAAGATTACATATCCTCTCTTCAAGAAGATAAGAGGGTTAACTTCATGACTGACATCAACTGCCTTCTCCTCCTCCTCTTCTTGCCATGTAGTGTCAAAGTGATGATGATTTTTTTTTGCTGGGGGTCCTGATTTTGACCCTCTGCCCCCACTTCCTCCACACCTATCCCTTTTAATTTTATGGCTGCTACGTGTTACATCCCCTTATGTTGTGGCTGTGCTGGTCTATTACTTTTTCCTTGATCATTCTCCTTTCTTACTGCTTGCATTCCTCCAGCCTCACCTCCCCCAGTCTGATGCTCGCCATCTGCTGCTTTTGCTTCAGTTGCTTGCATCATGAAGCTGCCCATGAGAGGATAGCCAGTCTCCACCTCCCCCTCACATGCTGATGGCCGCTGTAGAGCCTGCATCGGAAGACGTGACATGCCGTCCACGTTCCCCATAGATGTCCCCTTCCGATATTGGACCTCAAATTGGTACTCTTGTAGAAGGATTGCACATTGCACCAGCTTCCGTGTTGGATTTTTCATGGTATGCAACCATTTGAGGGCGTAGTGGCCGGTCTCCAAAGTGAATTTGGAGTCGGGGATGTATGGGCAAAAATGCTGCATAGCCCACACCACCACCAGGCACTCTCCCTCAAGAGGCGGATGATTCACCTTTGCCCCGACCAATGTCCTACTGGCATAGCAAGCCACCCTCTCTCTCTTGTAAAAATCTTTTTGTGCCAGCACTACTCCCATGCCATGGTATCTGAAATACGTCTTGACAATGAATGGCTTGCTGAAATCTGGTGACATAAGGATTGGTGCATTCATTAGTGTCTCCTTCAGCTGCTCAAATTTTCTTTGACACTCTTTTGTCCAATCAAACTACGTTTGTACACTTATCAATGCATGTAAGGGTCTGGAAATCTGTGCAAATTCGTTTACAAATCTTTGGTAGTAGCTTGCAAGTCCAAGGAAGCTGTGCACCTCTGTTGGGTTTGTTAGTATTGGCATGTTAGCAATTGTTGCCACCTTCTCAAGATCTGCTGCTACACCCTCGACTCCCACCACATGGCCCAAGTACAACACCTTCTCTGCCCCCAAGCTG
The DNA here is from genome assembly GCA_023375785.1 of Penium margaritaceum. NCBI lineage: Eukaryota > Viridiplantae > Streptophyta > Zygnematophyceae > Desmidiales > Peniaceae > Penium > Penium margaritaceum. The sequence goes on from SZWC01022709.1 coordinate 21,157, forward strand.
CACTTTGACGCCTTCAAAATCAGCCCGGCTTCTTTTAAATGTGAAAGCACTTGTTCCAAATCACAGATGTGGTTGTTCTAGTCTTTAGAGAAGATGATAATGTCGTCCAGGTAAGGTACGGTACAAGTGATGACATGTAGGACCCTGTTGATGACCCCTTAAAAAGTTGTTGGTGCATTTTTTGGCCAACAGGGAACCTAAAAAACTCATAGAGCCCCCTATGTGTCACAAATGTTGTCTTCGCTATGCTTCTTGGGCCCATCATGTTTGCATGATACGCTACCTTTGCATCAAGAGTACTGTACACCATGCATCCACCCACAACATCAATGATGTCATCAATCCTGAGAAGCGGGTACACATCAGCAAATGTCTCTTCATTCAATGTGATAGTCAATACATACTTGGTAACCTCCATCCTTCTTTGGGACCATAACCAAGGGAAAGGCCCAAGGGCTAAAGCTAGGCTTGATCACTCCCTACTCCAACCATTCTTGAATCTTTCCCTTTAACACCTCCTTTTCCTTTGGAGATATCCTCAAAGGCCGAGTGACAATTGGTTCTGAGTCTCCTATGTCAATGATAAAGTCTACGACACAATCTCCAATACTCTCAGGCGTTAAGTTGAAGATGTGCGCAGAGCATGCGCACAAGGCCTGGAGGTCGGCTCTCTCCTACTTTGTCAGCTTGAAAAGACTTGGGACCTACACGAAGGCATCATTGACCACCAAATCAATCATGGAGACTGCCTATTGCTGCTTCTTACCCTCAGCCCCTGCTCCACCATACTCTTCCATATGTCCCTTGCCATCATCCTCATCATCCATCCCTCCCTCCACCAAGCCCGCACTCAGCAACTTGTCAATTTCCTTGACATAAGGCTCCCTGTCCTCTTCAGAGTCCCCCTTGTAATCAGCACTTCCTTCTCCTCCTGAGATCTCAACCACATGCTCAAAACCCCCTTGACCCTCCACTGCTTCTACCACTAGAGCCTCTCCCACTCCCACTACTTCTCCCTCCACCTCCACGATCTCAACATCCACATCCATCTCCGCATCCGTGTCCACTCAAGTAGCCATTTGTGAAACTGACCTAGAGGATGATCTGAAGACTACAGCGAGACTATTGTCCTTCTGTGGGCCCCTCTTTATCACCTCAAAGGTCTCCCATGTGTTGGTAGCCACCAGATCACCCTTACCCTGCAACCCCTTACGAAGTCAGCCAATTAACCAGTCAAGTGGCCAGGAGTCCACGCATTACTGGCTGTTCACCTCCCACTAGAGAGCTAGCTTGATTCTCTTGGTTGGCAACAACCCCATCCTCCGTTCGACCTCATGCCCAGCAATGTGTTGCAAGAGCTAGTCCCCACCCTTCCTTTGCTTCATAAAGCATTCCTCCTTATCTTTGTCCACTCTAAGAAACGCTCAATCAGATGCAAATATCCTTGCCCTCCATTTCCCCCTTCCGACTATGAATCTCCACTGTAATTGTCTCCACTACTGCATGAAAAGCGCCCAACTAGGTCATTGGCACAATTGTGCGGTCCCCGAGGAGATGTTTTCTTAACTCTATTGCATACCAACAAACACCCTCCTCACTCCTCAAGTTTTTGCTATGTAGTTCAGCTATGATGTTGTCGTATATGCGTTTTGTAGTTGCTTCACTATTCTCATCCTCACCCAGTATCTCATTTCTCTCCTCCCTCAAATACTCTCCTCCTCTACTTCCTCCTTCCTTTCCGCTGTTAACTTCGACCTCATCATCACTTGAACTAATTCCTACTATGCTTGTGGAGTCCACTCCTCTCCTCATTCTTGTAACATCTTCCATCCCTCCTTCAGCACCAGGTCCATCATCCTCATCCTTATGCATGGTGAAGGTATGTCATGGCTCATCCCGTGACCCCATGTCTTCCATCTCAACTATGTCCTGCTCCAATTTGTCATCAATCCCCAATCATCCTTCCCTCATCAAGTCAGCTTCCTCATCCATACTCACCGAATCAGTCGTCTCGTCAGCTCCATATGACCCTACCACTTCACTTGAAGAAGATGGTGAGGGAGAGTCATCATTCTCCTCCACCAACTCGTCCGTGATGTTCAAAATTCCGCCCAAGTCTCACAAGAGACAAGGCCTCCCATTCCCTCAAGTGCTTTCAAGAGGACTTGAGCAAGTGCAACTCGATCCACAATGGGTTGCTCGGTAAGGTAGCTTGTGCTAGCAGCCCCAACGTTGAATTTTCGATGCTTCCTGTGGATGAGTTGCACCTCACTTTGTGCTAACTTAGAGAGAATCATGTAACTTTCTATTATGCCATCCTCCTCTCCTTGCAAGTCTCCAATGTCATCCTTCCCATTCTCCCATGCATGAACGCGGCGTGATGAGGGCATGCATGCCCCTCTCCTCTGCTCCTATCGCTCCTTGAATGATATCACCTCCTCAACCGTTGCAATGAAGGATCCCAAGAAAAATCCTCTGGTGTGAGTGTCTTCCCCCATATCCATCGCCCTTTGCCATGCATAATCTCTCAGTTCCTCGTTGCTTGTAGAATCCATCTCATGCAGCCCCCACTTCATCTCATCGTTCTTCGAGCGTGCAAAATCCAATGCATCCACATCCAACCCTTCACGTCAATACCTCCGGTCATAGATTTCTATACGCCTCTCTATGACATGGGTGAGGTGATCTGCCAGGGTGCTCTCCACCACCCTTACTGGTTGAGGCCAAGGGTGTAAACCACTTGTCGTCCTCCATGCAAATTGTATGCGTCGTACGGTATTTGGATGAACAAAACGACCCTCTACGGATGTTGCTTCCACAACTGCTACTTCACTTGTACCAACTTGTATAGTCGACACATCATCCTCTTCAGGTTCCCCCTCACCATCCTTTACTTCTCTCTCATTGTCCTCTACTCCCCTCTCATTGTCTCCTGCTCCCCTCTCATTATCCTCTACTTCCCTCTCTTCATCTTCTACTTCCATACTCCCTCCTTCTTGTGCTTTCTCCACTCCTCTTCTGCCCCCTTCAACTTCATTCTCTCTTATTTTCTCTTCTCTTGCCTCCCTCTCCTCTCCCACTTCATCCTCTCCTACTTCTCCTTTGAATTCTTCCTCTTGACCCTCCTCAAGATCAATATGAGCTCCTTCTGCTCCTTCTTTAGTAACAACCATCCCTTCTCCATCCCCAAACTGCTTAGCCATCACCTCCTCATCCTCTTTTACTCCATCAGCTCTCCCCTCACTAGTAGTCCCAAGGCCTACATCATCTTTCCCAGGCATGCCCCCAAGAGATTCACCTTCATTGTCGCTCTCCTCCAGCCATCCACCCACGAGCTTTGAGCAAACGAACATGTCGATGACCTTCTGTAGCACGCTTGAGTCTTGTACCTTGATGGCTTACTCGGATCAAGGTAACTCTACTACACTGTCTACCTCTGAGTTGGGAAAGATCAATGAGGTTGATGGTGAATAATCCCCTCTTGTACACACACGATTCTCCCTCATCTACCGCTCCACAAGATGTTCCTCCTTACTTGCTCCCGCCAACGGCCTCCTACGGATGTGAATGGCCCTTGTCACATTGCATTGCGCCCTCCTAAGTATAGTAAGATTAGAAGTAACCAGGACTACAATGTGCACAGTTGTAGAGCCATTGCAGCTCTGGCTCAAGTTGTTCATCCACTGTTGGGTCTAGATATGTGTGGACACACTCCTCTGCTGCATGCTCCTCATTATTTCGTACCTGTCCTTCCTCATTCACCTCTTCCTCTCTTGCTCCCACGCTGATCGTTGCCAGCTGCTGTGATGACCCATTTTGCATCCCGTGCTCTCAGCCTATTGTTGCTTTTCCACCACGCACCATCCCTGCCTCCCACATTGCCAATGGTGCCGCAACGGAGAATGTGACCTTCTGCTGTTGCTTGAGAGGAGGTCGCGCCTTGCGTGGAACAATGCCATATTCCAATGGCACAAATGCCACTTGTGTTGGGGAAAGTCTGAAGCGTAACTCCTTCTCCTTGTCAATGATTACCTTTGCAAGGAAAAGCCAATCGTTTCCCAAAAGTAGGTCATAGCTCATGGCTGTTGTTAATGCTACATCCACCTCCAGCGTTAGCTCACCAATCCAAATGGGAACGCCCTTGATCATGCCCCAAGGCCTGAACTCACCACCATTCGACATCTGGAAGCGTACGTTGCTCGGCTTGACCACATCGAGGAGCCCCAAGAGCCTCACCACCATCTGCGACAGGGTTGTGGTGCTCGCCTTGGGGTCAAAAATCCATTTAAACTCGTGCGGGCCGATCCAAACAATGGTAAGACATACGATGAAGATAGGTGCCTACCCCCCTGCCACCATCGCCTCAACCACTACCCTCCTATTCAACCCTTCCCCCTTCTCCACAATAATTGCCTCCTCAACAGATACAATTGTTGTTGCCTCTTCTGCTACCTCTTGATCATCCCACTCAGCTGGACCCTCAAAAACCCACTTCTTCCCCTTACGCTCAGGTTCTCCTCTCAGTCCCTCCTCCCCAACTGTATAAGAATTACTACCGGTGCTGCTTGTATTGCTTCCTTTCCTCCGTCTCCTTCAACAACTCCATCACCCACAAGCAACCCCACCAGTTCCTCTCATGCAGCAAGACAGGCATGGATGTCATTCCACATGCTCACCTTCACTGGTATGGTCTTCATCTGCTCCACCAATGATACCTTGGGCATCACTCCTATACTTCCCTTGTATGGCAGTCAAACATTTTTTGCCTGACGGTCTCGCAGTGGATGAGACGCCCCCTACTGCACTCGAATGGCCTGAATGGCCCTTACCTCCTATAAGGTGGGAGGAATGTATGCCCTCTCAGGCTTGGTCGGTAGTTGATCTCTATGCACTGTTGGGTAGGAAGGCTTGGCTACTCCAACCTTCATTACGACCGCGGATGATAACATTGATACTATTGGTGCAGATGCCCCCAAACCACATGCATTTGAAAAAACCCCTTGTGCCTCACATGATGTTGCTATAGTAGCTGTTGTGGTGGCTGTTGGGCCTCCAAGACGTCCAATTATGCGTGCTGATGCTGAAGGCTCCTTTGCTCCTGCGTAGTGAGAAGCATGCCCATGCGCCACACATGCACCAATAGGTGTAAGCCCCACTATAATGCACGCAACCGGTGACATTTCTTGAGCTACTACATAGTTGGCTGGTGGCGGCTGGGTTAATCTTGGACAGAAGCAATCTATTTTGCCTTCCTTCCTGCACTCGTAGCATAACTGGGGCCTTTGGTGTGGCGAGGGCCCATCGAGCACTGAAGACCATCCGAGGTTCATTAGAGCTGCTAGTCCCACCTGCTCTACTTGTGCAAGTTGGAGTCACATCTTCTCTACTTCTGCTTCCAGTCTCCGCATCTCCTCCCACGTCGGCTGCTACTTTTACTACGATTGCATCAACTACTCTTACATGTGCTGTTTTTATTGTGTGTGCTATTCTTGCTGTTGTGGATGAATAATCCCCACCCCTGCTTGTGCTAGTATGTATGTTGTAGCGTTTACGTTCAGTTGCCACGGTCTGTCTTGTTGATAGTTGCGTAACCCACCTGCATGATACTTATGCCACTCCACAGTACTATCACAAGCCACTAAGGTGCGTGGCTGCATTAGAATGACTACAGATCTGGTGACAAGATCAAGCACAAAAAGAAAGTTATCCATCCTTTTTGTTTCTAGGTAGGTCAATAATGTTGCTACCAAGTGGCAGATCTGTTATGCTAACTCTCGTACCATTCGTCTCTGAGTTTGCGGGAGATGATCCAACTTCTGCATATTTCGAGCAGTCACCTCTTCATCGATTGGCTTAAACATTGCCTTAGAACTTAGCCAAAAATCCCTCATGTCCACAAAGATATCTGTAGAAGCCCATTCCCTTTCATCACCAGCCACGTAGCTATTAACATATCCAAGTATCACATCATCCTCCACATTATGAAAACCTAGTGCCAAAATACTTTGGACTTTCTCTACCCCTACCACTGCTTTATTCTGGTCACCGGTATAGAATTTGAGTTTTCCTAATGATACCAAAAATGGCATTGCCATTGTTGGAGGACCACCAGATCCCTCGTCTTGTTCCTCACCCTCCCCCTTCTTTTCTTCTTCGACCACACCCTTTCTTGATTCTCCCAAGGAGAGCCGTTTAAGTTCTTTGGACAACTCTTCAGTTGATTCCCGTTTTTCCAACTTCCTTATCAGTGGAGTCCTACTTCCCAACTCCCCAACCACTTCCTCACACTCTATTACACCTCCACTAGGACATACATGCAATTCTAGCCCCCGATAGCGAGAGGGAAGGGTTCCCCGCCTCACGCTACCACAATTAGTAGGTCCCTTTGCCACTGTGAAATTTCACACAAGACCACATCAACCATTGTGCACAACTTTTTGTTTTATCATAACACTAAACATGCATGGTGAAACACAGTTTTCAATGCACAACCCTCCCAAGTTATACCTTTTGGTGACCTTGGGGTGACCTCACACAAAGAGTGCGGGGTGCCACGTCACAAAAAAAAACCCCACTACCAACGGTGGGTTCCAAAAAAATGACAATTTGATCGTTCTCCCTTTTGTCTAGCGGGGTCACAATAATCACAATGACAATCACTTCACGTGCACAACAAGTCACTTTACGCCCGCACAACACTCTATTCCCTACTTTTACCTCCACTCCCCAACCTCCTATCGCCACCACATTTTTGTCAAGGATTGAAAATTGGGCCATATATATATTCCTCTTTCTCTTCTCTTTGTTTGGCCCCTTCTCCTTTTTCTTGGGCTCATTTAAAGGCCTCTTCAACTTTATTCTCTTTCTTTTGTTTTGTTTTTTTTCTTCAAATGACAAAAGAAAAAAGAATAAAATATGGTCCCCTCCCACTCCTTTTTACATGTAACACCACCCCAACACAAGCAAACGGAAACTAAAAGGTGGCCCACCTTGCACAGAATAACAACTCAACGATCCATTAAACAGAGAAAAACATTAAAGCAAGTGTTTCCTTAGAGTGTTTTCTTTTCTCTTTTAATTATTATTTAACTTTGTTTTTTTCAAGGTCACAAAAGGTTTTTTTTGTTTTCTGTTTACCACGCCAATCAACCTGGCTCTGATACGAAGAAAACTTTCCACCAACAAAAACGACTAGCACAGAACCAAACATGAAAAAATTTCACTCTGACATTTCCAAAATTCTAAGTCAAATGCAAACGCCCCATCCACTAGACACCAACTGATACCACAAGTGCTACGGAATGATTGTGCGTGGCTCTTGGTAACCAGGCCCCACCCAACACTACCCAACAAAAGGCGTAAGAATGTCGGTAAAATTCAGTTTTTTACTTGTCTCTTTCCACGATATGCTTTTCCTTGTAGTCAATCCGTGAGCTTGTACCTTGAGTTGAAGGCACATGAACTCCTTGTCCTTTTCTCACACACCAAAATTCCTCAACGTCTCTTTTTTTATATTTTTCTCTGTCCGCTGATGCTGACCTGGTAAATTTTGTTGCGTCCCTTGCTTCTCTTCTTCTCCACGTGTAATCCTTTTTTTTGTTTCTGTCCCAACTGGCTCTGCACCCAACCACTGAAAACCCACTCCAGTCACCCATGCTCACCTTGCAGAGTCGTGTAGCCGCACATGATGTCCCGGTGCTCTCTCGCCGTCCCACGCTTGCCTTGGTCTATTGCGCGTACTGTAGTCTGGGCCTCCGGTCTTTTATTGAAATTTGTTGCATAAATCCCCCTCTTTCACTTTCTAACATTTTAGAAAACATTGACAGAGTTCTGACTTGGAAACCTACTTCCTCCTCCTCTTGGTAGTTAAGAAGTGATGTCTCTTACACATAGACAAGATGAGAACATCTAGGCTTAAGTGTTGGAAGAGTAGAGTTAAATAATCTTGAGACATAAAAATGGTACATGAAAGTTACTACTTATATAGGTGTAGTAAAGAAGTCAAACAAGTCTCAACCTAGCCTAGTTTTGTACTAAAATGCGATTCGGGTATGTAAGTTGCCTTTCGAGCGGGTTCCAGCCACGTTCCAAACCTTCTTTTTTGCATTCCACGCTTCCTCGGGGCGTGTTTTGGCGGCGTGTACGCCGCTTAGAACAAGTTATCCTTTCACTTGCACGTATTTGCCACGCTAAAGAGAAAATGGCAAAAACTCCTTTTTCTTTTTGTCCATCGACGAGTTGGAGAATGTTCTCTTACCTTCGACGGGACCATTGATTTTTTGCTTCACTTGCAGTTATGTACATGGCACCCCCTCCTCTCTTTCCCCTCATTTCCCCTTTTTTCTTTCGCGCGATGCTTCCCGTTGTGCCGTGAGCAAAACGCTGCTCGCTTGCTCGCTCGCGTGACCTCCTCTCCCTGTCAGTCGTGCCTACGCATCCCACCCTCTGTCTTTCTTTTCTTCTTCTTCTTTTTTGTGTTACATAGTAACCCTCTTACAATCGCCTTGCTAGTTGAATAAACTAGTTTTTCAGCATTTATCTTTGCGCCGACAATCACACAACGCTTTTTTCAAATTTTAATTTTGTTTCCGCTCTCTGAGTCGCTCCTTAGACTTTGAGCCTTGCGAGGCATCGGACAAAAAAGGCTATTTGTTTGCGTCAAAACACGGGTTTTGTGTAAGAAGAAACCCTAAAGAACAGAATCGGACAAGCAAAGCGAGTCAGCTAGATAACGGACAGTAGGCTTTGTGGAACGAATTGGACGGGAAGCTTGGCCAAGCTTCTCGTCCAGACAAGTCAGTTGTTTGGCTAGACTATCCAACCAGTTGATCCCGGAAACAAAACATTAGGAGAAGAAAGATTGCGGTACATTAACGCAAAATAAATATAGAGAAATTGTTAAGTTATAGAAATTTACGAAATTTATATTATATTATATGAAAATTTCACCTAGAACTCCCACATTTCCCCTTTTTTCCTAGAAATCATTCATCATTGAACAAAATTGCATGATAAAATATTAATTAATGTAAATTTTTTCCTTAAAAAAGATACTCATGTTTGGAGACCTCTACTACTGACAAAAACTAACATGGAACGTACATGATGGACTTCTTTGAAGTTCATAGAAGATCTTTGTATTCTTTTTCATTTTGCGAGGAATGGATGGGGTTCTTGTATCTTCTCAAAATTTTGAAGTTTATGAGATTGTTCTCTTCAATTCCATTTTGACGGCCGAATGAATGATTATTTTACGTTGTTACTATGTAACCCTATGCACGCTTTGCGTGCAACATACAGCACTTGTTTTTATTTTTTGGTATTCTCCGGTTACACATAACCCTTCCCTCGCTCCTCATTTCCAGCCCTCAATTGTCCTGCGTCCTGCGTTCCTCCTGCTCCCGGAGGTCTTCAGTCTTCAGTCTTCAGTCCAGCTTTTGAAGGACGAACGCGTGTCCACCAGGGAAACCGCAACGGTGTCGCACCCGGCGTCTGCACGAAAGAGCACGGAACACGTCTGCTGTGTCGGAACTTCCGTCTTCAAATTTTTGCGAGGTTCAACAATCTGAGGGGGTTCTTGTAATAGGAGCGCGGCAGACAGCCCCGGCGTCCCCGGCAGGGTCCAAGGATCAAGGACCAGTTAGGCAAACCGGCAGGAAGGACGAGGAGACGCGTGGACAGGGGCACGGGGCACCTCTGGCTCCAATGGCGTCTTCTCTCGGGACGTGCGCGGGGCGTATCTGCAACACGCAGATTGTCCACCCAGCAATACATCATGTTTCGCCCGGAAATGTTCGGAATGGAGGCAGTTGCTGTGGCGGCAGCAGCAGCAGGAGCAGTAACGCCGCAGGACGTCTCCACAGCGGCTACCCGTCGCCCTTCTCCTTTTTCCGCATTCCCCTGAGCAAAGCCTGGCGTCCAGCAGAAGCGGCCGACAAGTCGTTATCGTCACCTCTCCGCCTCACACGCCCTCCTCCTTCCCTCGTNCGCTGCAATTTTAGCGGAGGGGACAAATGGTCCCCTCGCTCCACCTCCCCTCCTTCCTCCACCACACCTGGAGGCCTCATTCTCCCTGGGGGGTCCTCTTCCTCCTCTTCTTCTTCCTCTTCCACTCCCCCGGGGGGCGGCCTGTACCTCCCCTTCCTCAGACCTGCGGACCCTTCTCCTTCTGGAAAGCTGAGCATGGAGGAGATGCTGGACATTCTGAGGGAAAGGCGAGGGCTGTGGCACGAGTACGTGCCCTACATCAGCGCTCTCACCCGAATGGGCCTCACCCCCGGGAGCCTTGCGGACGCCACCGGCATTTTGGCAGTGGAACAGAGCGTCATGGTGGTGGCGGCACAGGTGAGGGAGAGGAAAAAAAAAAACCCTTCCTTTCATCTCGTAGAAATCTGCACACTTCTGACGTTCCGTGTTTCAGTTTCTTGAATGGGTTGCGGTGCATTCCCTCAGACCTCGCCAGCGCCACCGGCATTCTGACTGTGGAACAGAACGCCATGGTGGTGGTGGCACACGTGAGGGAGAGAAAAAAAAATTGTTCTTCTTCCCATTTATCATCGTGTAGAAATCTGCGCATTTTTTCAATCTCGCAACGAGACTTTTCGTGTTTCAGTTTCCGCAATGGGTTGCATTGCATTCCCTCAGACCTCTCCGACGCCACTGGCATCCTGGCAGTGGAACAGAATGGTGGTGGCAGCACAGTAGCGCAGGTGAGGGAGAAGAGCTGTTCAACACTTGTTGGTTCTTTCTGGCGTTCAAAACCNAGGAGATGCTGGACATTCTGAGGGAAAGGCGAGGGCTGTGGCACGAGTACGTGCCCTACATCAGCGCTCTCACACGAATGGGCCTCACCCCCGGGAGCCTTGCGGACGCCACCGGCATTTTGGCAGTGGAACAGAGCGTCATGGTGGTGGCGGCACAGGTGAGAGAGAGAGAAAAAAAAAACCCTTTCTTTCATCTCGTAGAAATCTGTACACTTCTGACGTTTCGTGTTTCAGTTTCTTGAATGGGTTGCGGTGCATTCCCTCACACCTCGCCAGCGCCACCGGCATTCTGGCTGTGGAACAGAACGTCATGGTGGTGGTGGCACACGTGAGGGAGAGAAAAAGAATTGTTCTTCCCATTTATCATCGTGTAGAAAACTGCGCATTTTTTCAATCTCGCAACGAGACTTTTCGTGTTTCAGTTTCCGCAATGGGTTGCATTGCATTCCCTCAGACCTCTCCGACGCCACTGGCATCCTGGCCGTGGAACAGAACGTCATGGTGGTGGCAGCACAGTAGCTCAGGTGAGGGAGAAGAGCTGTCCAACACTTGTTGGTTTCTTTTGGCGTTAAAGACCTGTTTTTATTGTGGTGGTGAACACCTGCTTTTATTTTTGTGGTGAACACCTTTTGGTTTTTTCCTCATTGAACAGCTGTTCTTCTCCAGGGGTCATCAAACACCTCTTGTTTTTTGGCGTAAAACGCCAAAAACATGTTTTTATAGTGGTGGTGAACACCTGTTTTTTTGTTTTTTTTTGGTGTGTCTCTTTGGGCGTTTCAGGCGTAATCGACAGTAGGTGTTGAGACCAGAAGTGTCGAACAATAGGTTTTTGAGAAATCCTGGAACGCATGTTCGTGCTTAGTCTTCCGTCTTGTCGTGTGTTGTGTTGCCTTGTGCTGTGTTGTCGGCACCCGAGCCGTGCCTTCACTCGAGTGAGTGTCTGCTTCGTTCTCCAAAACCTTGCCAAAATGTCAGCACATGTTGTCAGATGAACAGA
>SZWC01022710.1:19385-42294 GCA_023375785.1 Penium margaritaceum
CAAGGGGGTGAAGCAGCCTAGTGCATCGGCTTGTGAGAGCTGCATTGAAGGGAAGCAAGCCCGCGCTCCTTTCACGGGGGAGGTGAAGGGGGCGGCTGAGCTTCTCTCACTCGTTCACTCTGATTTGTGCAGTCCCATGCCATCACAATCCTTGTCCGACAAGTTGTACTTTGTCACGTTCATTGATGACAAGCCGAGGAAGACGTGGATGTCCTTCCCGGCCGGAAAGGATGAGTGCTTTGATGCTTTCAAGGTGTGGATTGCTGCTGCACAGAATGAGAGTGGCAGGCGGTTGAAGGTGCTTCGAACCGATGGTGGAGGAGAGTACCTCTCCAATGACTTCCGCATTTCTCAAGCGTCGGGGGATCAAGCACGAGGTCACCCCACCTGGAACGCCGCAGCTGAATGACGTGGCAGAACGCGTGAATCGCACGCTAATGCATTGTGTCCGCAACATGCTCCAAGACGCGGGGCTCTCGCCAACCTTTTGGGTAGAAGCGATCAATACCGCCATGTACCTGAAAAACCAAAGTCCTACGCGCGCCGTGCCGCTGATGACACTGGAGGAGGCGTGGACAGGGTGCAAGCCAACAGTGACGCACCTAAAAGTCTTTGGGTGTGGCGCATTCGTGCACGTGCCTACCGGCAGCCGTAACAAGCTCGACGCAAAATCGGTGAAGGCCGCCTTCCTCGACTACGACACCATGGGATTCCGCCTCTACAACCTCGCCACACGCAAGTTCATCTGCAGCCGTGACGTGGTCTTCCAAGAGGAAGTAAAGGGTTGGACTTGGAGCCCTATTTCGGCAGTTCTGCTTGCTCCCGCAATTGTACCAGAAGTGGGAGAAGTACCTATAGCAGAAGAGGGAGGTGCAGAAGATGGCAGTGACAACGGCAACGATAAGGAGGTGGAGGGAGCTGAGAAGGAGAAGGAGCTCGCGGCAGAATTTGATAAGGAGGAGCAACAAAGCAATGCACAACAGTTTCCACGACGGCCCGCACGCCTCAACAAAGGTGCAAAGGACAGTGGGGAGCCGCTGAGGCGATCCGAGCGCCTCGGAAACAAACAGAGGCCGCTGGAGGAGCTGGTGAACTTGTGCACCGTTCCACCACCAACGGAGTCGTCTGACCTCGAGCTTCTCTTCCTCACAGTCACCGATAACCCAACCACATTCGCTGGAGCCATGCACAGCACCGAGGTGGCAGATTGGCGTGGCGCAGCAGATGAGGAGTATGGTGCGCTCATGAAGAACGGCACCTGGACTCTCGAGGAGGCTCCACACGGCAGCCGGGTGATCGGATGCCGGTGGATCTTTAGGCGCAAGCGTGGTGGAGATGGTACGATTCTCAGGTACAAGGCACGGCTGGTTGTAAAGGGGTATGCATAGACTGAGGGTGTGGATTACAATGAGACATTTGCACCTGTCACGAAGTTCCCATCCATCTGAGCGATCCTCGCTCTTGCTGCTGGTATGGACTGGGAGGTGCACCAAGTGGATGTGACGTGTGCATTTCTGAATGGTGACCTTGAAGAGGATGTGTACATGGAACAACGGGAGCGGTATGTTGTGGAAGTGAAGGAAGGTTTGGTGTGCAAGCTTGTGAAGGCCCTCTACGGCCTGAAGCAAGCCCCGCGAGCACGGTACCACAAGATGGATGAGCAGCTAGCTGGCCTTGGCTTTGTGTACAATGAAGCAGACCATGCTGTCTATGGGCGCACACAAGAGGCAAACCAGATCATCATCTTGCTCTATGTTGATGATCTGCTCATTGCATCTGACTCCAAGTCTCTTTTGGACGATGTGAAGTAGTCCCTTGCTGCCAGGTTGGACATGAAAGACATGGGAGAGCTTAGCTACTACCTTGGCCTTCAGGTCAAGCGCGACCGGCAGCAGCAGACTTTGGAGTTATCGCCGAGCACGTGCGTGAGCGACATCATCAAGCGCTTCAACATGGCAGGAGCGCGCAAAGCAACAACACCACTGGAAGTGGGAGCAAAGCTGAGCATGACGCAAACTCCCTGTGGCATGCAAGAGAGCAGCCACATGGAAGCAGTGCCGTACCAAGCAGCTGTTCAAAGCCTCATGTATGCAGCACTCGGCATGTGCCTCGACATCAACCAAGTAGTGGGAGTGTTAAGCAAGTTTTGCGCGAATCCGGGCGTGCCGCATTGGGAGGCAGTCAAGCGTTTGCTGCGCTACCTCGACAGTAGCAGCAGCCTTTGCCTCACCTTCAACGGCAACAACAGTCCCATCCTCATCTGCGACAGTGACGCAGATTGGGGATGTGACCTGGACACAAGGAAGTCAACCAGTGGGTTTGTGTTTGTGCTCGGGGGAGGTGCGATCAGTTGGAGGAGCAAGAAGCAAGAGTGTGTTGCCCTCTCCTCCACTGAGGCAGAGAATATCACCCTCAGTGAAGCAGCAAAGGAAGCTCTGTGACTGTGTGAGTTGCTAGCAAGCCTTGGACAGCATCAAACCACAACCACCACCATCTACTGCGACAACATGAGCGCCATTGCTCTGACAAAGAACGCCGAGTTTCATGCCCGCACCAAGCACATCGACTTGCGGTACCACTTCATCCGTGAGCTCGTGGCAAAGGACGTTGTGCAAATCAAGTTCTGCCCTTCAAGCATGATGCTGGCAGACTTCCTGACCAAGCCGCTAGCAGCGCACCGCTTTCAGTAGCTGAGGGGACAGTGCGGACTTGTGTGATCTTACTCTCACAAAGTGGGAGAATGATGGACATGAGAGTGCCCGAAAGTGACAAAAATAGGTTGCACGATAAAAATGATCTAGCATGACAGTTGCATAGAGGATGTTTCACAGGTTCCAACGCACTTTACGGAACTTGATGTGGAGTCCGTTTGAGTGAGATATGGATTTCCAAAGTTTGGAGATCATGGGTCGAGTTCAAGTGACAACCTGAGCACTTTGAGCTCAAAAGGCGGCAGGATTATTGGCCAGGAGAAAAGGAGGCTGGAGGACCTCCAAGAGACTTCAAGGAAGGTGCAGACCACGATTGTTGGTCGTCCAAGTGGTGTGAGACATAATTCTCTTGTGTGACAAGGTGACTGCCGCTCATCCCGCTAGGCTAGATGAGTGTGCTAGAGGGTAGACATTGATAGAGTGTATCTCAGTGCTCCCTAGGCCAAATGAGGCATGTAAGAGCTTGTTAGAAAGCTGTGACAATTTACTTTCTCACTCAAGAGTTGATTTAGACATTCACGTCTTCTGCAAACCTACATGCTCTTCCGTAACTTCTGTCTGTGCAACCTGCAAACCCCTCTCACAAACAGTTGGTCCTGCCTAGGCAGCTCNCTAGAGGGTAGACATTGATAGAGTGTATCTCAGTGCTCCCTAGGCCAAATGAGGCATGTAAGAGCTTGTTAGAAAGCTGTGACAATTTACTTTCTCACTCAAGAGTTGATTTAGTTATTCACGTCTTCTGCAAACCTACATGCTCTTCCGTAACTTCTGTCTGTGCAACCTGCAAACCCCTCTCACAAACAGTTGGTCCTGCCTAGGCAGCTCTTAGTGAGCCTGATCACCTCCCTGAGGGCTGCCCCAGTTTCTATCAGCACACATCCACAAAAAGATGATTATCCCTCTCAGGAAAAATACCAGCCACGCTGACATCGTGAACCACAAAATCTCAAAGGAGAACATCAAACTCCATAGAGAGCTTGTTGTTGCCTTACATCAAGCTGAAGAAGAAGTCAATGCTTGAGAGATGCTCGCGGCAAAGCAGCACGGAGTGACACATATTTATGTGGCAGCAGCAGTTCATGTAGCAGAGGAGGCAGCCGAACGTGCTTTTGAGCGCCAAGAACAGATTCAGGCCAAAAGTTGCCAAGTGAGCTCAATCGTGAACCAACGCAACACAGTGCAGCCTACCACCAGTGGTGAGCCACCAGCACCAAGCTTGACAAGCCGGTCCATGTTTGCCTCAGCTGAAATATACAATGGCAAGCCAAATATGTACACGTGGTTGAAGGGATTTGAACTACAGATGTAGTTGAGAAAGATCCTCTTGGACGACTGGGAGGCACAAGGAATGTTGGCAGTGAAACGTGAATAGTTTGAGCAGCTTGCAAAGATGTGGTTTGCAAAGAACCAGGAGGGAAACCCCACATGGGAGGAGTTTAAGGAACTCATGGGAGAGTTGTTCTCTCACTCTATTGATTGGCAAGCAGCAAAGGTCGAGCNTTGAGAGATGCTCGCGGCAAAGCAGCACGGAGTGACACATATTTATGTGGCAGCAGTAGTTCATGTAGCAGAGGAGGCAGCCGAACGTGATTTTGAGCGCCAAGAACAGATTCAGGCCAAAAGTTGCCAAGTGAGCTCAACCGTGAACCAACGCAACACAGTGCAGCCTACCACCAGTGGTGAGCCACCAGCACCAAGCTTGACAAGCCGGTCCATGTTTGCCTCAGCTGAAATATACAATGGCAAGCCAAATATGTACACGTGGTTGAAGGGATTTGAACTACAGATGTAGTTGAGAAAGATCCTCTTGGACGACTGGGAGGCACAAGGAATGTTGGCAGTGAAACGTGAATAGTTTGAGCAGCTTGCAAAGATGTGGTTTGCAAAGAACCAGGAGGGAAACCCCACATGGGAGGAGTTTAAGGAACTCATGGGAGAGTTGTTCTCTCACTCTATTGATTGGCAAGCAGCAAAGGTCGAGCTGAAAAAGTTCCGGCAGGGGATCTTCATCCTGAACTGATATGTGAATCATTTTCCTGACACGGCCCAATGTGTCCAGCCGCGACACATAACCGAGGAGGCAAAGATCACATTGTTCTTGAATGAGTTGGCCAGCCAAAATCTGAAGTTCCACGGTATTACTGACGAGGATGACAAGCGATGGGTGAGACTGTGAGCAGTGAAAAAGTATGTTCTTGAGACGTACAATGAGAACTCGGCCTTGTGGGACACATGAACTCTAGTGCATAAAAAGAGAAATGAGGCACTGAGCCTCCTTGGTAATGGCGGAAGCAAACGTTCAATCTATGGACAAGTTCCACAACCTAAGAAGGCTTGCTTCCAGATCAGAAGCCTCAACAAAGTGGGATTTTCACCTATAGGGAGTGCAATGAACCAGGACACATTGCACGGAATTAATCACATCGTTACCAACATCGTCCTTCATAGGGGCTAGCTACTTGTGAAGGACAAGGCAACAGGCCTCATAGGGGCCTAAATCGACAAGGGATGGTACGACACCAGCATGGTGGTGCACGTGCTAGTCAAGGTGTTGGTGGTGGAGCACCAGTGGTGCTCCAGGGGGGCAACACGCTAGACCTCAAGGAGACAACATTGCTTTTGGTTGTGCACCTCGAGGGCAGCAGCAGCCAACGTTTGGCAATGTTCAGAGGATTTGAGTGCGCGTACGACTGCGTGGTCATGAACACCCTTGAATAACAGACAAGGTTGAGGGTTACGAGCATCCTGGTATGGAGTCGCGTGGGTTTCAATAGGATTTTGTCCACCCCTCGTAGTAGACAGTGGACGAATACCAGAGGGACTTGACGGAATGGACAATGAGACAACATTTATGTTTGTGGATGACGATGTAAAGCGATTTGAGTTCCTGTCATCGTGATACTTTTCAATAATGTTTTCATCATTCATCTAATGTGAATCTCTTTACTCCTCTCTTTTTCGTCCGCTAGTGTATGCACAAAGGAGAATCATTACAACCGTTTATGCCTTGTTGTGGTCACGAATGAAAACATTGCTGAAATCATCAAAGATACACAACAAGCTCATGAGATGCAGTCACTAACTGTAGCAATGATCATTGTGCCCATACATGAACGAAGTGACATGTCACAACTGAAAGACTAGAGGTTTCTAGCAACCTTTACACGTGGTCATCACATGTGGGAAGTTTTGGGCGGTACAGTGGAGTTACATCAAAGCTCTTATGCCTACTAAGTTTACCACTTGCTGGCAAAGCCACTAGTGAGCTTGTTCGTATGGAAGGCTAGTGCAAGCATGACCATCCAGCTTTGAGGAAGTGTCAATGGGGCACCAGCCCGAATCCTTGGTGATACTTGGGCTGAAGATTCGTTTGTGAAAGCTATATTCTTGAGTTCTATTGGTCTTACATACACCCCTCAACAAGGATGGTTGTTGGTGGACGATAACTGAGAAGTACCAATCAGCGGAGATTGTGTGGTATGGCTCTCCCTTGTAGAATTCAACANGCAAGCATGACCATCCAGCTTTGAGGAAGTGTCAATGGGGCACCAGCCCGAATCCTTGGTGATACTTGGGCTGAAGATTCGTTTGTGAAAGCTATATTCTTGAGTTCTATTGGTCTTACATACACCCCTCAACAAGGATGGTTGTTGGTGGACGATAACTGAGAAGTACCAATCAGCGGAGATTGTGTGGTATGGCTCTCCCTTGTAGAATTCAACACAAATAATCGTCTCATGGTTTTTGACCTTTGACATCGTTTTTGAAGATTCGTAGTTGGTGAGCCACAAGGCCAATGTGGAATTTGAGTGACAAATGTGATGAAAGGAAGACGGAAGATAACCATCTTACCAATACCCTAGATTAAAAAAACAAAAACACACACATGGGTTGTGTTGATTGCGATACAAGTGAAGCAGAGATTGCGACAAGGATGCCGTGTCTTCTTAGCCACACGAAGAAAAACAGTAGAGGAGCCTGTACTTAGCATCCCAAACAGCATGAAAACCATTATTTCACGTTTTCAAGATATGTTTCAAGAGCCCCCAGATGGACTACCACAGGTTAGGGAAGTGGGACACCCAATCCCACTGGAGCCCAATGCAAAGCCATATTTCAAAGGCATGTATCGGCTCAGTCCCGCCAAGCAAAAAGGGGCTAGAGCACAAATCAAAGAGTACCTATGTAAGGGATGGGTTTAGTTGAGCTCATCTTCCTTTGGTGCACCAATCATTTTTGTGAGCAAGAAGGATGGAGGCTTGGGAATGTGCAAGAACTATCGTGCACTAAACAGGCTTAGTGAAAAAAATTGTTTTCCATCGCCACGAATTGAGGGCCTCAACAATCAACTCCAAGGAGAAGAAATCTTCTTGTCCCTAGACCTCTCNCCCTTTGGTGCACCAATCATTTTTGTGAGCAAGAAGGATGGAGGCTTGGGAATGTGCAAGAACTATCGTGCACTAAACAGGCTGAGTGAAAAAAATTGTTTTCCATCGCCACGAATTGAGGGCCTCAACAATCAACTCCAAGGAGAAGAAATCTTCTTGTCCCTAGACCTCTCGCTAGGTATCACTAGGTCCTACTTATAGAGAAAGACGTATCAAAGACTGCCTTTTATACACACTTGGAATACTATCAATTTTGTGTGCTATCCTTTGATAAAGGATAGCACACAAAAGAGTTAAGGAATGCACCGGCAATATTTCAAGCTGTGATGAACAACATGTTTTATGATGAACTAGGGAAATCTCTGTTGGTGTCCTTGGATGACATTCTCATCTTCTCCAAAAGAAAAGAGGAGCACGAGAGGCATCTGCAACAGGTGTTAGAGACTCTACATGAGATCAAGTTGTCTGAAGAAATGAGCAAGTGAAATTTTACGCAAAGAGAGCTTCAGTACCTTGGATATATTGTGAGTAGTGAAGACATCCATGTAGATCCCCGAAAGGTGCAACTGGGAAAAGACTGGTCCCGCCCTTTGAACATGGGCCAGATCCGGTCTTTTCCTGAGCTCTCAAACAAATTTAGATGCTTCATGATGGGCTACTCGACCTTGGTCAGCCCACTCACAAGTCTCACAAGAAAGAATATTGCTTAGCATGATAGAATGATGCAAGGCAGCCTTCATTAAAGTTAAGGAGATGCTAGCCTCAGCACCCGTACATGTCCTTCATGACNATCCCCGAAAGGTGCAACTGGGAAAAGACTGGTCCCGCCCTTTGAACATGGGCCAGATCCGTTCTTTTCCTGAGCTCTCAAACAAATTTAGATGCTTCATGATGGGCTACTCGACCTTGGTCAGCCCACTCACAAGTTTCACAAGAAAGAATATTGCTTAGCATGATAGAATGATGCAAGGCAGCCTTCATTAAAGTTAAGGAGATGCTAGCCTCAGCACCCGTACATGTCCTTCATGACCCAAATAAGCTGTGGAAACTCAGATGTGACGCATCAATTGTCGGTGTTGGAGCTGTCCTCATGGAAGATGGTCATGTAGTAGCATATTAGAGCCAAAGGCTTTTTGATGCAGAAACACGCTACACCACAGCATACCAATAACTCTTTGTAGTTGTGCACGCCTTCAAGGTGTGCCGATGTTATGTTGAGGGAGCAGAAGGGGAGATCACGGTGATCACTGACCATTAACCCTTTACATGTTTCCAAACAGAAACCAGCTTGTTGAGATGTCACGCACGCTAGAGTGAGTACTTGATCTGATTCACTTTCACATGGCAGTACTAGCCCGGCGNGTCGGTGTTGGAGCTGTCCTCATGGAAGATGGTCATGTAGTAGCATATTAGAGCCAAAGGCTTTTTGATGCAGAAACACGCTACACCACAGCATACCAATAACTCTTTGTAGTTGTGCACGCCTTCAAGGTGTGCCGATGTTATGTTGAAGGAGCAGAAGGGGAGATCACGGTGGTCACTGACCATTAACCCTTTACATGTTTCCAAACAGAAACCAGCTTGTTGAGATGTCACGCACGCTAGAGTGAGTACTTGATCTGATTCACTTTCACATGGCAGTACTAGCCCGGCGTTATCAAGGTGGCAGATCCATTGGGCCATAATCTTGTGTGTGTGGCGATCATGGTAGGTTGCCAAAAACCCTCAGACTGTACCTTTGCCACGGTAGCAAGTGCAGTGACTCAAAACATGAACCGACTCTGCATGGCGCCCAGACCACTCATTCAGGTGAATCCCTTCAAGAATCGAATTTGCATGGGTTACACGATCAACCCATGGTTCCAATGTCCTTGGAACATCGAGCAAAATAATTTGGTCGAAGATGAAGGAATTCATTGGCGTGGATAACATGTGGTGGTCCCAGATACCAACAAGCTTCGGGATCAGATACTGTTTGAGTTCCATAACTCCCAGCAGCTCAACATGTGGGTCAAAAGGAAACGTAACATTCATTGTCAGAGCATTATTGGTGGCCGGGATGGAGCAATTTGGTGCAAAGATATTGTGTGGTTTGTGACATGTGCCTCCAGAACAAAGCAAGCAACAAAGATCCTGGAGGGCTTCTCCAACCATTGGAGCTACCCAACATCCCGTGGGAATGTGTGGCCATGGATTTTATCACCGGCCGCCCACAAACAAACGGGGACCATGATGCAATTTTTGTGGTGATCCATCCTGCAACCTGTATGGCACATTTCATGCCCACGATGTTATTGGTGAACACTGAGGAAACAACACACCTCTTCTATGATGGTGTTTTGAAGTACCACGGCATCCAACTGGAGATCATCGCCAATCGTGACCCTCAATTTGCATGCCGCTTCTGTCAAACACTTAATGAGCGATACAAAACACGAGTAAAGATGCAAACAACATTCCATCCACTGATAGATGGATAGACCGATTGCATAAACCGCANGTTTTGAAGTACCACGGCATCCAACTGGAGATCATCGCCAATCGTGACCCTCAATTTGCATGCCGCTTCTGTCAAACACTTAATGAGCGATACAAAACACGAGTAAAGATGCAAACAACATTCCATCCACTGATAGATGGATAGACCGATTGCATAAACCGCACATTGGAACAGATGCTGCGGAAGTACATCAACCCTTCGATGGAGTTTTGGGATGATTTTCTCACGTCGGTAGAATTTTCTGTCAACAACACCAGAGCGATTTGACTGGCTATACCCCGTCCTTTCTCAATCATGGTCAGCATCCAATGGTACCTGTGGGCAATACAGTAGAGCTATGTCGAAGCTCTTGTGCCGAATTCACCACTCGCTAGCAAAGCCGCCGGTGAGCTTGTTTGTACCAAAGGCTAGTGTAAACATTATTAAAAAACNACCCCGTCCTTTCTCAATCATGGTCAGCATCCAATGGTACCTGTGGGCAATACAGTAGAGCTATGTTGAAGCTCTTGTGCCGAATTCACCACTCGCTAGCAAAGCCGCCGGTGAGCTTGTTTGTACCAAAGGCTAGTGTAAACATTATTAAAAAACTAAGAGTGGCAGGAGAAACATTATGATCAACCAGACAGGATTGATGAGTTACCAGGAAGCTTCCATGCGGTTTTGAGGAACGAGCGGTGCAGATGCATGAGATAGTAAAGTCAAAGCTGCGTTCATTGCACAGACACGAACACCTAGGCAATGGACAATGAGAAGATTGAGTAAGCATGAGCTCGTGCGGGCAGTGCTGAGGCACGGGCTGAAAAGCCGCAACGCTGAGGTAAGGGCCACCAGAAGGTAAGGGCCGCTGCGACAAAGTGCGGGCCAAGGCGCGAGTGAGGGCCAAAGAGCAGAGGTTGAGAAGAGCAACGAGCTGGGCATGAATGTACGGGTAAAGCACTGCTGGTGTAGGCACAACGATGAGGAATGTCGTAGCAACCGATGCGCGGGGGATGAGCCGAAGCGCCGAGGTATGGGCTGTCAAGAAAACAAGCTGAGGATGATGAGGACTGGGTGCAATGCAGTGGGTATGGGCACGAAAGAGGTTGCCGCAGCCAGAGATGGCGGGCGCAAGGAGGAGATGAGTGATAGTGCCACAGCCGGGAATGGCGGGCAAGAGGCAATTGAGTAACTGAGAAGAAGGCCGCAGCCACAAGGGCAGGCAGAGACAAAATGAGTTTGATTGATAGAAGAGTGCAATCAACAATACAGCAACATGCTTTGTACATAGTCCTAGCCTCGTCCAACATCCACCATTATGGTGGCCGATAAGAGACATGCAGCCACACATACTTGGCTGCTGCTGCGGCTTGTGCTGTTGGCGGAGTCGCCAGGTAGTTCCACTTGGAGTCTCGGTGCGGGTTTCCTAGATTCTCTGTCTTGGAGGCCCGAGCGCTTTTCGTGTTGCAGCTACGAAGCCGCTCCCANCTTTTCCGCTAGTTGGCGCCACTGGCTCCCGCCGGTGCTCTTCGATGTCTGTTAACCGGTTTGGTTGGGTGGCCGTTCACCGGTGTTGTTGCGTTATGCCGGCTGACCCGCCACGACCGTTGAAGTGGTCTTGCTTGAGATTTGACCTGGACCGGGCGGTGTTTTTCCCATTTTCCAATGCCGAAGTGGGGGACCAGGTCCAAGGTCATTCGGCCAACACTCTCAAGTGTCATTTTCCCAGTTCCTAGGCCACTGAGGAATGTATTCGACAAACATGACCATGCAGTTTTGGAAAAGTTTCAATGGGGCACCAGCCTAAATCTTTGGCAATACTGGGGCTGAAGACTCATTTGTGAAAGGTTCATTCTTGAGTTCCATTGTTCTAAAACACACCCGTCAACAAGGAAGGTGTTGGTGGTCAATAACCGAGAAGTACCAATCATCGAAGATTGTGTGGTATGGCTCTCCTTTGGAGGATTGAGCACATATACTCGTCTCACGATTCTTGACCTGATGGACCCATTTGACATCGTTTTAGGAGACCCGTGGTTGGTGAGCCATAAGGCCCAAATTGAAGTCAAGTCAAATGCATTTTCAGTGACGAAAGGAAGACGGGAGATCACCATCTTGCCAATACCCCAACTTCAGAAAATTGAGAAGGACATACCAGTTGCGTTGACTGCGATAAAAGTGAAGCGGAGATTGTGACAAGTTTTGGATGTTTTCTTGCCCCTTGTTCACTGTTGTACGAAGTATCAGGAATGATCTACCCCTTGTGGAGCTATGACCCCTCGATCCGTTGTGGTGTCACTCATCTATGCTCTGTCTCATGTGAGATATGACCAGGAAGTACAAGATGTGGGTGAGTCGTTAACTTTGTCATGTTGCTCATTTGGCCAAGTGAGAGGTCATGAATTTGATCATGTCCCCATGCACATGTTGTCTGTTTTGGAAGCTTCCAAGAAAGAAATTCTATAAGTTCTTAGAAGCTACTTGGTTGGTCTGCCACCTTGACACTAGGATGCTCATGTATCAAGCCCACATCGCAAGTCTATTGGTGATATGGTTGGGTTGAGCCACTCCCCGAGAATGTGATTTTGAGTTCTAGTACTAGACATACAACTGTGAAAGGACTTGTCCTGCATGCTGATAAATTAGCCCTTGCTTGATGCTCTCGTGCATATTGATAACTTCAACTCTTCTTGAGATGTAATGCTAAGGTGTTAGATCTCTTGAAGGTAAATTGTATGCCCAATTAAGTTTGGGGTGCATGACACATGTCAGCAAAGGAAGAAAGTATAAAACCTTTGTGAGCTTTTTGTTTTGTGACTTCTCTGACAGAGGTGGTTAGCTTAGTAGCTAACAAAGGGTTATGGGCCCACGCCTCTGGTTAGAAACATTTCACGCACGCAACCGCTATGTCACAAGCAGTGAGAGTGCCTTCGCTCTCACCCAACTTCTCTGTTTTCAGGTTTATATCAGCAAGAGGAGAATGCAACACATCTGGCATCTGCCTAAATCAGCCTACATCTGCTTGCAACAACCAACGTGAACAGGGGAAGCAATTGGCTCTTCTCACCAACAGCCTATAGCAGCCTCAAACATAGGTACATCAGCATTAACAACAAGTGCAGCAGCTGTAGCAGTTGTAGTTATAGGGATAGCAGGGACAGAGGAACCAGGGAATCATTTGTCCATCCTCAAGTTTGATGGAGAGGGGTTTGTGCTCTGGAAGTGGCAGTTTGAGATCAACATGGAAAACAGAGATCTGCTAGGATATTTTGATGGAACCATCCCAGCACCACAGGAAGAGGGTGCTGACCTTGTGGCATGGGTCAGGCTCAACAAGAAGGCTCTTGCCATTCTTTTGTCTCCGTACAACTGACACTCCTTTCACACATCACCGGTTGTATANTCAAGTTTGATGGAGAGGGGTTTGTGCTCTGGAAGTGGCAGTTTGAGATCAACATGGAAAACAGAGATCTGCTAGGATATTTTGATGGAACCATCTCAGCACCACAGGAAGAGGGTGCTGACCTTGTGGCATGGGTCAGGCTCAACAAGAAGGCTCTTGCCATTCTTTTGTCTCCGTACAACTGACACTCCTTTCACACATCACCGGTTGTATAGTGGCATCCCCGGCATACGCCAAACTCGACGAGGTGTTTTTGTCCTCCTCGCTTGCCAACTGTCTCTTCATTCTACAAAACCTCATCCTCCTCATCCTGTCTCCTCCTTTATACAAAACTTTGAGACGCTCTTGCAACAAGCCACCGGCATGGGCTTGGACCTGAAATCCAGTGTACAGGCTATGATTTTTCTGATGATTCTGCCGGAAAGCCGGGGCCCCATGATAAAAATGATTGGAGGGTCGACTGAAGATGAAGTTTCCTACACCAGCATCTCTGCGTTTGTGCGGAATGAAGCCATGTTTCATACAAAAAGTGAAGCAAACATGGTTGCCTCTGCCTCACAAAGCAGCAAAACCTTTTTTAGTACCTCCTCCGCTTGGTACAAGGGAAACAATAGCACTAGCAACAGTGGAAGGGGTGCAAAGCGCCATGGTAACTGCCATAACTGTGGCAAGGCTAGACACTGGGCTCAAGAGTGCCAAGAACCCAAGAGAGTGGGAGGAGACAGGGATAAATGGCGAGGTGGAAATGGTGGGAAAGATTCCACAAGCTTGATGGCTATGTATGCCTTCAACGAAGGGAGTGAGATAATTATGCCAAGAGCCTACCGCCTTGAATCGGGCACAAACGAGCACACCACTTACGAGAAGAGAGACTTCAACTCTCTTCCTCTACGCAAAAAGAACTTCAGAGTTGCCAACGGCAAGGTTGAGGGAGCTGAGGGGATTGGTGACAAGCTGGTCACAGTGGGTTTCAATCGTGGAAATTCCGACCTCAAGCTAATGGGGGTGGTCTACTTACCCTCCTTCATAGCCAACCTGATTTTCCTCTCTAACATAACTGACCATGGCATGAAAATGGTCTTTACAAAGAAGGAAGTGGTGATAGTCCCTACTGAGAACATTAATATTTCCTACTCTGCCAAGAAGGTTGTCGAATAGGTTCCTTGAATTGATGAACTCTACGTCTTGCAAACCAAAACGACAACGTCAATGGTTAAATCTTTGGCTGAGAGTGATGATGAGGAGAGCAGTGATGTAGATTCAGATGAGGAAGGACATGTTGGAATAGCTAAAGCACTGGTATCAGAAGATTCAGCAATAAAACCGCGAGTAAATGCAACCACCGGTGCTGTTCATTCTAGCCCGTGCACATCCTCCGAGAACCTGTGGCATAGACGCTTTGGGCACGTGGCTCATTGCACATTTGAGCTCATGGGAAAGCAGGAGCTAGTGCGTGGGATGGAGCTAGGTGATGAGGCGAAGGGAGCCGGGATCATGTGTGAGCCATGTTTTCAAGACAAGGCGAATAAAAACANTGACAAGCTGGTCACAGTGGGTTTCAATCGTGGAAATTCCGACCTCAAGCTAATGGGGGTGGTCTACTTACCCTCCTTCATAGCCAACCTGATTTTCCTCTCTAACATAACTGACCATGGCATGAAAATGGTCTTTACAAAGAAGGAAGTGGTGATATTCCCTACTGAGAACATTAATATTTCCTACTCTGCCAAGAAGGTTGTCGAATAGGTTCCTTGAATTGATGAACTCTACGTCTTGCAAACCAAAACGACAACGTCAATGGTTAAATCTTTGGCTGAGAGTGATGATGAGGAGAGCAGTGATGTAGATTCAGATGAGGAAGGACATAGCTAAAGCACTGGTATCAGAAGATTCGGCAATAAAACCGCGAGTAAATGCAACCACCGGTGCTGTTCATTCTAGCCCGTGCACATCCTCCGAGAACCTGTGGCATAGACGCTTTGGGCACGTGGCTCATTGCACATTTGAGCTCATGGGAAAGCAGGAGCTAGTGCGTGGGATGGAGCTAGGTGATGAGGCGAAGGGAGCCGGGATCATGTGTGAGCCATGTTTTCAAGACAAGGCGAATAAAAACACTTCAAGCGCAATGGCACGCGTGCTCTTGCACCCCTCGACCTCGTCCACTCTGACGTGTGTGGTCTCTTTCGCATACCGTCAAATGGAGGGAGCAGATAAGTCCACATATGTATCCACGACAACAGTCGCAAAGCCAGAATATACTTTCTCAAAAAGAAAAGTGAGGTGAAGGAGAATCTACATGCCTTTTTTGATATGGTTGAGCAACAAAGTGGAAAGAAGGTGAAGGAATTTAGGACAAACAATGGGGGAGGGTATGAAGGCTGCAGGGAGTGGCTCAAGTTGTAGGGCATTGAACACCAGAAAACTACCCCCTCCTCACCTCAAAGCAACGGCGTAGCAGAGAGGATGAACCAGACCATCGTGGGCATTACAGGGTGCATGCTCTTTGACGCCAAGCTGCCTCGTAGGTTCTGAGCTGAAGGAGCACGTACAGCTACCTACCTTATGAACCTTACACTTAGAGCAGCTTTGCAGAGGAGAGGTAAGGAGAAGAAAACACAACAGCTGAAGACGCCTTAAGAAGCATAGTTTGGCCGGAAGCCGGATGCCTCCCATCTCAAGGTGTTCGGTTGCATTTGCTTTGCTAAGGTCCAGGCCTGTGAGGGCCCTGGAAAGCTCGATGCAAGAGCACAAAAGTGTGTTTTCATCGGCTATGACACCGCCCACAAAGCGTGTGGGACCAAGGAGCCAAGAAGGTCGTCTGCAGCAAAGACGTGTATTTCCATAAAAGGTCTATGAGTAAGGGATCAATTCTCAAACTAGAGAACACTCCAAAACAGGGCAAGTGGCTCATTCTCCTTGAGGAGGGCAACAAAGCACCAGCACAATGGCATGAGCTAGGTGGTGCAACAGGGAGAGGAGCTGATGAAGATGACTTGGAGGAATCAGACTATGATTCCAACGTATCTTATCCTCTTCATCATGAGGATGATTCCTGTACCATCATCAACGATGAAGTAGTCCTCCAGCCTCCTCATCAACAACAACAGCCAGCAAGTCCAAGGAGAAGTTCACGCCTCAAAGTACCTTGTCAACATTACAACGCGGATAGGGGTGAATGAACAGGCTTAAANGAGGAGCTGATGAAGATGACTTGGAGGAATCAGACTATGATTCCAACGTATCTTATCCTCTTCATCATGAGGATGATTCCTGTACCATCATCAACGATGAAGTAGTCCTCCAGCCTCCTCATCAACAACAACAGCCAGCAAGTCCAAGGAGAAGTTCACGCCTCAAAGTACCTTGTCAACATTACAACGCGGATAGGGGTGAATGAACAGGCTTAAAAAAAATCGTTCATGGTTCAAGATGAGCCACCGTCTGTCGCGGAGGCACTCACGTGGCCTTGAAAAGCGGGGTGGGATGAAGCAAGTTGTAGTGAACTCAGCTCCATCGAGGAGAATGGAACATGGGTGCTAGTGGACAGAACTGCCAGGACTCACGTTGTGGGGTCCAAGTGGGTGTTGAAAGTAAAAAGGAGACATGATGGCAAGATAGACAAGTACAAGGAACTGGTGGTAGCAAAGGGGTTCTTTTGACGGCCTGGCACAGATTATGATGAGACCTTTGCTCCAACTGTGACGTTCGCCTCCATCCGGTCAATGCTCGCCATTAGTGCCGTCAAGAACATGGAGGTCCACTAGATGGATGTCAAGACAGCCTTTTTTCATGGCAAACTTAACAAGGAGGTGTTGATGGAGGTTCCAGAGAGGCTTGATACTCTTGTGGGCAAGGTGTGTAGATTGGTGAAAGCACTGTATGGACTAAAACAAGCGCCAAGACTTTGGTAGGAGGAGATGGATGCATTCATGGCTGAGGAGTCCTTCATGCACTGCGACAACAACCCTAGCATGTATTTGCATGAGAGAGACAAAGGGACCATGTTGGTCGCCTTGTACATTCATGACCTCATTCTCCACTCTTCTTCAACGCGGCTGCTAGATGATCTCAAGGGGCAGCTGAGTAGCAGATTTGAGATGAAGGACGTGGGTCCTCGTGACTTCCAACTTGGAATTGCCATCAATCGTGACGGAGCAGCAGGTACCATCAGCTTGAACCAGACAAAACACATTGACTCCATCCTCAAACGATACAACACGGCAGATTGCAAGCATCCCAGCACACCCATGAGCTCAGAGTGCAAGCCCTCTTTCTTCATGTCCCCATCCAATGAACCGGAGAAAACGGACATGCAAGGCATCCGATATCAGTCTGCACTGGGCAGTTTGATGTATGCCATGGTCGCCACCTGACCAGATATAGCCCATGCTGTTGGGCAGGTGCAGCGGCTTGTGGCCAATCCCGGTCCACTTCATTGGCGGGCTGTGAAGTGCATCATGCGCTACCTTAAGGGGACGCGACAAGTAGGATCCAGTTTGGAGGCATCAATGGATCTGCGTCATTTTGCCTCACGTGATTGGGGAGGGAATATCGACGACAGAAAATGTACCTCCGGCTTTGTGTGTATGCTGGATTAAGGTGTAGTCAATTTCTTGCAAGCATGAATGTGTCTCTCTCTCAACAGTTGAAGCTAAGTACATCGCCCTGGCTGAGNTGTCCCCATCCAATGAGCCGGAGAAAACGGACATGCAAGGCATCCGATATCAGTCTGCACTGGGCAGTTTGATGTATGCCATGGTCGCCACCCGACCAGATATAGCCCATGCTGTTGGGCAGGTGCAGCGGCTTGTGGCCAATCCCGGTCCACTTCATTGGCGGGCTGTGAAGTGCATCATGCGCTACCTTAAGGGGACGCGACAAGTAGGATCCAGTTTGGAGGCATCAATGGATCTGCGTCATTTTGCTTCACGTGATTGGGGAGGGAATATCGACGACAGAAAATGTACCTCCGGCTTTGTGTGTATGCTGGATTAAGGTGTAGTCAATTTGACAAGTTGCAAGCATGAATGTGTCTCTCTCTCAACAGTTGAAGCTAAGTACATCGCCTTGGCTGAGGTGAATAAAAAGATGTAGTGGCTAGGAAGCTTGCTATCTAACATGAAGGCACCACAAGCAACGGCGANGCATCATGCGCTACCTTAAGGGGACGCGACAAGTAGGATCCAGTTTGGAGGCATCAATGGATCTGCGTCATTTTGCCTCACGTGATTGGGGAGGGAATATCGACGACAGAAAATGTACCTCCGGCTTTGTGTGTATGCTGGATTAAGGTGTAGTCAATTTCTTGCAAGCATGAATGTGTCTCTCTCTCAACAGTTGAAGCTAAGTACATCGCCCTGGCTGAGGTGAATAAAAAGATGTAGTGGCTAGGAAGCTTGCTATCTAACATGAAGGCACCACAAGCAACGGCGACGGTCATCAAGATTGACAATTTGAGTGCGATTGACATGTCCAAGAACCTCATCCTGTCCAGGCACACAAAGCACATTGAGATTGGCTACCACTTTGCTCGGGACTTGGTCTACAAGCAGATAGTGGAACTCGAGTATGTCGGTACCAAGTTGAACCAGGCTGACATGCTTACAAAGCCACTAGACANGGGAGGGAATATCGACGACAGAAAATGTACCTCCGGCTTTGTGTGTATGCTGGATTAAGGTGTAGTCAATTTGACAAGTTGCAAGCATGAATGTGTCTCTCTCTCAACAGTTGAAGCTAAGTACATCGCCTTGGCTGAGGTGAATAAAAAGATGTAGTGGCTAGGAAGCTTGCTATCTAACATGAAGGCACCACAAGCAACGGCGACGGTCATCAAGATTGACAATTTGAGTGTGATTGACATGTCCAAGAACCTCATCCTGTCCAGGCACACAAAGCACATTGAGATTGGCTACCACTTTGCTCGGGACTTGGTCTACAAGCAGATATTGGAACTCGAGTATGTCAGTACCAAGTTGAACCGGGCTGACATGCTTACAAAGCCACTGGACAAGGATCTCCACCAGGTGGATAGACAAGGTATCAGCATGGTCAATGCAATTGATGAGGACTGATGATGCTCACTAGTACATTGTGCAAGGGAGGAATTTTTTGAATGTTTGTTTGCCCCTTGTTCATTGTTGTAGGACGGTTAAGGAATGCTCTTCCCCTTGTGGAGGTATGACCCGTGGATACGTTGTGCTGTNCAATGCAATTGATGAGGACTGATGATGCTCACTAGTACATTGTGCAAGGGAGGAATTTTTTGAATGTTTGTTTGCCCCTTGTTCATTGTTGTAGGACGGTTAAGGAATGCTCTTCCCCTTGTGGAGGTATGACCCGTGGATACGTTGTGCTGTGACTCAACTATGCTCTGTTGCATGTGAGATATGAACTATGAGTACACCATGTGGGTGAGTGGTTACCTTAGCTGTTTTGTTCATTTGGTCAAGTGAGAGGTCATGAGTTCTATCATGGCCCCATGCACATCTTGTTTGTCATAGAAGCTTCCAAGAAAGAAAGTCCATAGCTTCTTGGAAGCTACATGGTTAGTCTGTCACCTTAACATTAGGATGCTGATGTGTCAAACTCACAACGTAAGTCTATTGGTGAAATAGTTGGGTCAAGCCACTCCCAAGGAATGTGCTTTTGAGTTCTAGGACTCGACAGACATCTATAAACGGACTTGTCTTGCATGCTGATCGATTAACCCTTGCTTGATGCTCTCATTGCATTGACGATATGAGTTCTTCTTGAGATGTAATGCTAATGCGTTAGTACTCTTGAAGTTGAAGTGTATGCTTGATTAATTTAAGGTGCATGACACATGTCAACAAAGGAAGAAGGTATAAAAACCTTTGTGAGCTTTTTTTGTTTTGCACGTTCTCTGCCAGAGGTGGTCAGATCAGTAGCTAACAACAAGGATGCCGTGTCTTTTGAGCAACACAAAGAAAAACAGAAGAGGAGCTTGTATTTGGCATCCTACACAACATGCAAACCAAAATTTTACATTTTCAGGATGTGTTTGAAGAACCCCCAGATGGACTACTGCCGGTGAGGGAAGTGGGTGACACAATCTGACTGAAGCACAATGGAATACCACCTTTCAGAGGCATATATTGACTGACTCTCACCAAGCGATAAGAGGCTGAAACACAAATCAAAGAGTACGTGCATAAGGGATGGATTGAGTTGAGCTCATCTCCCATTCTTTTTGTGAGCCAGAAGGAGTGAGGCTTGCAATGTGCGTGGACTATCATGCGATGAACAAGCTTACAGTCAGAAAAAGCGATCCATTAGCACAAATCAAGGACCTCTTTGATCAACTCCAAGGAGCAAAAATGTTCTCTTCACTTGACCTCTCACAAGGGTATCACCAGATCCAAACCACAGAGGAAGACGTACCAAGGACTGCCTTTTGTACACACTTCGGCCATTATCAGTTCCGTGTGCTATCCTTTGGGTTTGACAAATTCACTAACAGCATTTCAAGCTGTGATGAACAACATGTTCCATAATCAGTTGGGGATGTCCATGTTGGTGTAATTGGATGACATTCTCATCTTCTCCAAAACAGAAGAGGAGCACGAGAGACATATGCAAGAGGTATTGGAGATTCCACGTAAGAGAGAGTTCTTTGCAAAAATGAGAAAGTGCAAACTCGCGCAAAAGAGCTTGATTAACTTGGATACATTGTGAGTGGTGAAGGCATCTGTGTGGGTATCCAAAAAGTTCAAGCGGTGAAATAGTGGCCATGCCCTTTGAACTTGGAATGGATCCGATCTTTTCTCGGTCCCTCAAACTATTTCAGACGCTTCGTGATGGGCTACTCCACCTTGGTCATCCCACTCACAAGCTTCACACAAAAGATCACAAAAGGTGAGACAATCCCTCCTCACTGTTGGCTTTTTTGTGATGTGCATTTTGTTTTCTCCAAGAAAGATCACAAATGGAGACAATTTGGCCTTAGCAGGGGAAGAATGCAGAGCGAAAACATAAGAAATACTTTTTCTGGTTTAAGTCAAATCTTCTAGCCAGACTTTGACCATGCCAGCTGGCACGGTCAAGTTTGAAAGCCATGTGGTAGTTACAAAAGATAAAACTGGTCTTGAGGTCGCAATCGAATTTCTGTGAGGAGAACGGCCCAAAATTGTGAATGAGATGTCGCGATGCACATGTTTATAAAGAGATGCATTATAGACATCAATGTATACAAAGCACGTGCGAGAGTTTTATGACACTAGTAAATTATTCCAGGAATGGGTAGAAACATGTAAAAAATAGACTTTGACTAAAAGGAAAGAGAGTACAAAATGAAGTGGATGTCACAACGGATACGATTGTGACATAATCATAACTTTGTTTGCCAACATACGCCGTAGCTTCAAAGGGGGTAGTTTCACTCTATGACGACACGATGCGCTGAGTCCAATGAGGCAGAGGAGCATCATTGGCAAAGCTGACCTCACTCATGAATATATCCGACTGAAACACCGAGGGATCCTCCCTTTTGACGCAATGTACTCCACGATGTTTAATGACTAGATACCCATCATGTCCAAATTCTAAGCTGGTGTGCCCGCACAAACTAAACTGGAAATGGCATACCTAGTACAAGTTAGCTTGAAAGCCGATGTATCCACATGTCCAAAACAGGAACAGCATATCCAAAAAAGCTTGCAAAATCTATGTTGTCTCTGCATGAAATGTAGCGTTGGAATGCAGACGTCATCATCCTCCTCAAACAATTGCAAACCCCTCTTTTGAGGTGTTTGTGATTGCTCCAGGGAGGGATTTGCATGGGGTTTATGTGGGAGGTCCGAGACACCTNAAACACTAAACTGTAGTAAGGGGTTTGCATGCTGAAAAAGAATCAATATAAGGGTCATCGCTACATTGCGATCTTGCGAGGGAGTGACGGTCGTGATGGAGCGACGGTCACATGACCCTTGTTGCCATGCTTGATCAGTGAAGCGTGTCGCTGATCGAGCATGGCGAGCGAGGGTCAGATACCTCGTTATTTCTTTTTAGACTTGGATATGCCATTTCAAAATTTAGACTCAAGGGTCTGCCAGCTTTATAGTGCGCGTGGTGTGGGTATCCGAGCTAATTCACCCTTTGCATATACAACCGAGATTTTGAAACCTCTTCCGTTCATGGCCATGTTTTTCATTACGTGTATTGTACAACTTGCTTTGCTTTCCCTTTACATTGCTAGCTTTTGTCCTTGTGTGCATGTCAAATGGTAACATTCATTGTCCTTCTACCTCTCTTATTGGTATGCCAGTCGGAAGCATAGATGTTGAACATGGAAAGATGGGGGGAAGAACACGATTTGGAAATTTGGGACACTTGAGCAATTCAGATTAGCAGTGAGTGTACTTCGATTACAATTTTTCTTTGAAACAAATTATAAAATGCCAAGAATGAGAATGATGTATGTATATGTTTGGTCATCAGTGCTCGAGCCGAGCAACACGTACAAGGTCGCATCGTGATTGGCTGTTTTGAGAAACTCCACCAAAACCCGGGGAGCTTTGAGAATGTTGAGGCACGTATTAAAAAAGGTCCAAATCCATTGAAAATTTGGCCCAACAATGCCGAAAAATTGATATTGTTTGCCACACGTTTTTCAACTCTTGTGGAAGGTGGTCAAAGTTACCCAAAACTTTTAGAACAAAATATCATCGAATGGGGCAGTTGGTCAAAATGCCCTCGGCCAATTGACGTAAAAATTCAAGAGTCATGGTGTGGTGGGCCATAAGAGCAACAACAATAACTTCCACACGTAAGTCTTAGGGACTCGTGTACGTCTGGAACGTAACACTTCTCCCCCATCTTGCCGCGTTGTCTCGACTTGTTACGCTGTTGTGGCCAGTGGCGGTGGAAATGGCCATCGATCAGATGATCGACGTCTCGTTGATTATCGTGG
>SZWC01022712.1:23906-36339 GCA_023375785.1 Penium margaritaceum
ACACACACACACACACACACACACACACACTCACACACACACACACACACACACACACACACACACAAACACTGTCACTGAGGCTACCAAACTGATACAACAACGATTGGGAGCAATAAAATGACAGCATGAAATGAAAGAATCGTACATCCACAGCGAGCATACATGGCACATGCATGGTTTTCCTCTCTTCTATGTGTAGCCATATGAAACTGGAGTTCCCATAAGCATGCCGGCATAAACAGCGCTCGGTGTAGAATCCAAGATGATGTCTTCGCCGTAAGTCACAACCATATCCACGTGGCTTCCTTCTGTTGGAAGCAAGCAGCGACGATTGGAGCATTCTTGAATTGCAAATCTATTGAATCTCAATTGTATGCATATATGTGCATACGGTATTAGTCAAGGGGTGCTTCATTGTTCATTGTTAATACACCAGGGAAAAACACGCCCTCAACTCATGGGCACACAACTCATCATGCAACAAAGTGGTGAAAAGTGAAGGATAGTAACAGGATGATACTAGGCAAGGATGGAGCGGCAAGATGAAGAGCACGTACTGGCATGTGCAGGATGATACTAATCAAGGAAAAAAGCTATAGAAAACCCATATTATTCATGGAAGTTTTGGACGAACCACTACCAAGGGTCTTGATCATAAAGTCAGCACGATGGAGACGAGTGTCCAACAAGACAACCTGAACCTCTCCTGTGGATATGCGGTCATAAAGGAATAGATTTGATACATTATTGTACCTTGTGCACAAGTAATGCATGTCATCGTGCATAGAAATGGAATTCAAACTTCATTTTTTCACGATGTAGGGTGATGCAGTGGATAGGGACATACCTGTTGCAAAAATCAAGAAAGCCAAGCACCCTCCTACATACCTTAGTCAAGTGTGGAATACTCACCTTCGTTTGAGCTGAATGAACTCCTCTTTGTTGACCTTCTATGAGTTACTATTTCACAAACAAGGAGACTGTAGCCTAATCGACTGTTAGCGACAGTCATTAGCCCAGCCGATGTCGGAGTACCCATTGACAATAACTGATGGTTGTGCATAGAATCCAAATCATGTTTTCACCAACATTCCAAAAGATTTGACACTGGGAACCTATGAATTTTTCATGGTAAACAATCACACCTTGTACAGCTTGACTTGGCTGTCATGCTTGAAATTCTCCAATACACCTACCAAGATCAAATGAATTTGCAGTTGTGGGACAAGTCAACCAACTCAAAGAGACCATGCTCATTGACGGTATTAAACTCCCTTTGCATAGACCCATCAAAGACAGAGGACTCAATAGCAACCCGTGCTTAAGGACTGTGACAAGTTCAACGTGAAGAGGGACAAGACCAATGGCATGAAACAAGGATGCAACATACCCTGGAACAGATGCGTCAAACTGCATTGAGGAACTCACTGGCTCTTAAAGAACAGCCAAGTGGCATGTTCATTTGTACAATCCCTGGAGAACGGCCGAGCATATTCAAACCGGTACAAAACAAGGAGAGGGGACCTTAAACTCTATAAAGGAGGAATTACACGGGTGTGGGACCACATGAAAAGAAGAGATGGTGCAAGTTCTTCTGGCGGTGGAAGAAGATAACGTAGTCTCCCTTGTGCATGCAAAGCTCATGATCTGGGAGAACTGAGACGATGACCTCATAAGGTGACAAAAGATATGGAACGGGAGGTGAATCAGGCAAGGAGACTGATTGGAACAGAAAGAGTGCCATGGAAGACATGGACAATGGGGAGGATGATGTTGCTGGCAATGAGAGAAGGGAAGAAGTGCAAAACTGAAATGGCGATGACTGGGACATGGACGGTAGGTCTAAAGAGTAGAAAGTAGAGAAGTGTGGGGACGTTGAAACACTTACAAACTTACTGGACGAGACTTCTCGTAAGAAACCTCTCACAAATAAATGAAGCGTGTAAACAGAGGAGAGAAGTGAAAGCCAATCAAGATCACAAAGACGTCCTAAAAGAGCAGAGCATCGTGGGATTCAATGACATGACTGCAGTAACCATTGCAGAATCGCCATGCCTTATTAAGTATTGAGACTCCAAGAAACGGGCAGAGATAGCCACAAGGAAGTTTTCCATTGCATTGATGTTGTCACCCATACCAGACAAGTACAATGGAATAAACAGTGCGGGAAAGGCAGAGGTCCGTTCAGTACCCATACCAACGCTCAAAGGGAGTGACATGACGAGGGAGAGGACCATGGGGTACTCGGTTCCACACCCACATCGTGTAGGAGGTGGCCCAAAAAGAAATTGGAGAGGAGAAGTTGGCATCAATAAGGAGATTGCATGCCTCGTCTGCAAGAGGACAGTTGTAGCGCAAGAGAAAAATGTAGTTTTGGGGCGAGTAGGGAGCCCAAGGCTCCATACACACCCTGCATGATTCCACGAAGTGCATGGTGCTAACATGATTGTGAGGCTGAATTCAGCCTCACATTCGTATCTAAAAGTGTAGCTTGTGCTAACATGCAGAATATGCCTAATCAACGCAGGTTTTCAGGAAGAAATAGGCATAGAAGATGTATTGTTGGTGAGACAAAGACCAAACTTTCCAAGACTGCCTGCCAAGTCACAAGGAAGGGGCTCCATGACTTCGGCAACCAAAGTTTTTAGAAAATCATTGGTGCATGAATCAAAGGTGGAAAAAGGTGAACCATGTATCCTCCCCTCAATACAAACAAAGCAGTCGGTGGACCAAGGAGCAAGAAAGGTTAAGTGATTGAGGCCAGAGCCGGGCTGCGTGTAAAGCATGCTATCACTTGCAATGGCATAGATCCGGCAAAGGTGTCGATGCATAAGGTGAGTGTGTACATGTTGTATGAGATATGGCCTCTTGCTATGGACATGAGGATTGATTCCTCATTTTTCCACGAGGAAGTCGCCAAACGTATAATCGGATGAAAGATTTCAATTCCTTGAATTTCCATGCGCTTTTGTGTTTCTAATTTCTCGATCAGGTTGAGATCTCAAAACTTTATGGCTACCAAGTGTTTGGGTGGCAAACATGTGGAACATGGTATCTGTTGTGTGTGACAAGATACTCTAACATTTGTGGTCCCATTTCAATTTCCGAGGACTCAAAAGACATGAAGGGGCTCTTGGATTGATCGCTCACAAAGCGCCTACAGAGTGGGTTACTTTGGCGTACATGGAAGGTAATGTACTACTCTGTTTTAGCCTTGCATGGATGTGTTGGAAAGCTCTCATCGCAGTCTAGAACTATCCATTGTGGAATCATACTGAAAACACAAATTTTCTCATTTTAATGGAGTGAACCTGATTGCAAATCATTTTCCACACGTTTTTTAGATCCTTCATCTCCATAATCCTCCACATTGGTGTACACTGGCTGTAAGACCAATGTCAGATGGTTTCCAGATGCATCCTTAAGGACGCCTTACCTTCACATTCACTGAAGTCCAGGTGTCCTTAGGTGCATCTACTTCCACTTTCACCACACTAAAATGGTGATCCTGAAAAATGTGAGTTTAAATCTATTAGACTCTTTGGAAAGCATCTATGAATCTGAGTTATAAGACACTTCACAAAATGTGTAGGAAAGTAAATTTATACACGCTTTGCACACTATCTAAAAGTTTTAAACCTTATCGTCAATTCTATTGAGCTCCAAGTGTCCTTGGTTATGCATCTGCATCCACTATAGCCACACTAAAAAACGTTGATCCTAACAAAGGGTCATGAGCCAACGTGCACTGGGAGGACCCTCGCTATCTACATGCACTCTGTGGCTACAAGCCATGGAAACTGCTACAAAGCAAGAGCACAGATGTGACTTCCCCCTCGATCTTTCATCCAAGGGACTTTTCATCATGGAGGTGGCATGCTAAACTCTTCGTTAGCTACAAAGGGGCTGCTTCTGTTGGTCAATGGTGAAGGGAATGCTCTAACGCTATCTGCTATTGATGAGGAGGTGGAGACATTGAATAATTGCAGGAACAAGTTGCTCACTCTACTAGGAGCCTCGACATTGTGCCTGGTACATTGAGTTCACATCCAATGAACAATGTGGTGATTGAAGGCTTCGAAGAAAATCTGTATTTCACATGACCCATTCTTTTCTAACGTCTCCTCGCATTTACAAAGGCGGCACACATAGCCGAAATGCGGTAAACCAAAAACACTGTGGTAGAGAAAGTGAGATCACTTGCAGCACCAGCCATGATTTTCCATTACCATAAATGAATGGGTTATCAAAGTCGAGGAGAGGATGGATCCACACTATGCCAAGAATGGATAATTTCACCCTTCTTGAAAAGAGGGCCAGTGGAGAAGGGACTGCATAAATGGAGCTATTAATGTAGTGACACAGGTTGTAGAAGGACAACATTTCAATACTGTAGTTGCCACATCCCCGCACTCCATGAGGGGAGTTGGGATGACCGGAGTTGAGGCAAGAAAATGGCAGGTGTGGTTGGATAAAGGGGGGTATGATATGATAGAATGGAGGCAGGGGAAAGGGGGAGCTACAACTATTGTCTAAGGGACCAAAAGAAATTGACAAGCACAAAAAAAGTCATTGAATTTGTATGCAATATTGGGAGGAGATGGAAGAATGAATCAGTTGTCAACACATCATCCAAGAATGGACAGCTCCAAGCTGTGTGAGCTTGCATGCTTGGAGACCCCAAGGCATACCGTGGACATGCAATCTCCATAATATCCAAGCAAAAGACTCCATGAACACTTGGTAGAAAAGATACACAGACCATAAAAAGAGCATCAAGTGAAGGGGAGGTGGAAACAAAGAGAAATGAAAGAGCACAATCAAGGTAACATAAAGTCCAACTTACTAGTAAGTATTTCACAAGGTGCTTTAGGTACAGCCAGTGAAGAGTGGTGAGTCATCAACATCACCTGAATCTGCAATAAAAGAAGTTGTTGAGGTGAGACAAGTTATGAGGCATAAGTAGCTAGAAAGTGCTCCTGGAGTGAGATAGGGAATAAGTCCAGAGATGAAGATGAGCAAGGTTTTTGGAGACAATTTTGTGATGCCCAGGTTAGTGAAAATGTCTTCTGATACGATAGAAAAAACATAGCAATGGTGGTCATTTGAGTAGCACTTGCAATAGTAGCATCCTCCATAAATACCTTAGTGGTTATCTTTGCTACCCCAACAACAACTAGTCTAGGTGACATTGATGCTACAGCATAAGCTTCAAGTTCATGTCTAGCAATAACTCTTCCTAGGATTTCCATTGTTTAAAATACCTCACCTTTATGACCCTTCCCCTCACAGTTGGAGTGTCAGTTGGCACCATTTGGCCATGTTGATTTCAATCTACCTCTTGATCTTTGTTCATCACTCGGCATACAAGGAGTCTCTTGTGTTCACACGCATAGTTGTTTCCTCTTGTCTCTGCTCTTGTTCCATCTTAATTGGAAATCAATGATTCTAGTAATGCTTGTTTTGCTATTGGAAAAGTTACGTATGCGTAGTTGGTAACGTCGCGTATACTAATGTAGCCAAGAATGATATTGCGGTTGTCATTACAAAAGTGGTACATATCTTTCAATGTGTTGGTACCAGTTCTACTGCAACACCTGCTATTCAACTATGGCTATGTGTCCCATGGCTAACAATGTAGCTATAAATGTTGCTTCATGAGCAACCGCAAAGGATGTTGATATTGATGTAATTGTTGTAGTTGTGTGAGAAAACTATACGGTTACTTATGTTACTTGTGCAAAACGTTTTACTGCTTCTTGTGGCTCAATGCCTAATGGCCTACAATGTGGCCAAGGATATTGATACAATGGTCATGACAAACATCATTGTGGATTCTCTTGTGGGAACTACAAACTACATGAACAAGAGGTTGAATCAGCTATGGCTTCAGCACCCGCATGTTGCTGATATCCGCTACAAACAACTTTCGACTTGCCAGCTTCTTTTTGCAGTTATTGGACACTGACCGTGGCGGCTTCCACTACTAAATGATAAATTCTTTTCGCTAATTTGCTAAAGGATTTGTGCAGTTTTGTTGTGTTGACTATTGCTCACTTGTTTTACGCACTCGTGTGGTTGCACACTCTTCCAGCATACGCTTGTTGTAGATGGTTTCTTTGCACACCGTTGATGCACATCCTTCATACACATTTACTAGGTACACTTATTCTGTACAAGCATGCGGTGCACCACTGTTGTTACTATGATCACTCCCAGTGTAAACGTAGGCTTGCAGAAATGACATCGTAACTTTGCAAATCCTTGATCTAAGGATCCAAAGTCCCAAGAGCCATGAAACATCTATCAAAATGACCAGAGGTGGGAAGGAACCAAAGAAAGATGTAGAAGTACCGGGAGTGATGTGCGTGGCAAAGGAAGCACACGCTTAACGAAGCCACCTAAGCAAGACAATGGCATGGGGCTCTGTCGCCATACTTGGAGGTCACTTTCAACCACTGGAGAAGCTATCGAAATTGGATATTGAATGCTCTTGGAACACCTTTGACATCATGGCTCTTAGAAAACAGTTACACGATAACCACAAAATGCTTTTTCGCAGAGGATGCAACAATGGAGTTGCACATCGATGAGCGTGTGTCACACCTTCACCATGTTCCTCTGCTTTATTTGAAACACCTCTTTATTGTTGTAAAAGTGGTGTTCTTGTGTGCATGCTTACAACGATACGGGTCGGCAGATAATCCATGGTGATCCCCTCATTGAAAGCACATCCATGTGGTTTTTTTCATTCGATACTGAAACGTGGGGAATGATTAAGACTAGTCCAAAAGAATCTTTGAACATTTTTTTCGCAACAATGTGCACGTGGTTGCAGTAGATATGCATTGCCGCGTTGATTGTTTACAGCCACAACATGTTCCATTGGTTGCTCATGGACGTCATGGCATAGAAACCAATCCATTGATCACTTGAGCCCTGGATGATCAAATTGGTCGAATGACAGGGGCAAGTGGCATGGTTCACATTGATGCACGGCCAAACATCACAAGTGCCGTGTGCAAAACACCGAGAGATCACGAACGCGATGCAGGTCAACAAACGAGGTAACCATTGTGGGGAAGTCTTAATGGTATACCCTAAATGGGCTAACATGGGTGTATTATGTCACAATTTAGAAGCATTTAGAAGCAAGCATAGAAAGACTCCTTTTATTGTTTCGATTTTCTTTCCACTCTCTTCGTTGTGATTTTATTGTTTATGTTGAAACCCATGGGTGAAGCGACAAGGTCATTAACGAAGACGTACACGTCTATGGGGAAGAGGGAGAGATGATGTATCAGCCTGGTGGAAACCATCAACTAAGCCCATTGAAGATGAGTTTAGGGCAAGGAGGATCATATGATAAGGTATTTGGCCACACTTCACATTAAAGCCATGTTTAACTATGCCCTATTTTAAAGGGATGTGAGCAGTGGTAAGCCATGTTTTGGCGTGAGAAATACATGCACAAAGTAGATCATGCGCATGAATTGTAAAGATGTTGTAGGTATTGTTCCCATTCTTGGATTCTTGGCGAGTTCCGAATGGCTTAATGGCGATGTACTTGGCTTTTAAACTCACAACATGTATTAAAAATTGAAAATTTGAATGTTTATGATTATTTTAAGGATAAATTAGGAGTCATTAATTCTATTTCACGTAGAATGAGTAATGTTTTGACATAACGTAACAAAGGTTGTGGGCCAGAGCCAGATGAGTACAAGGAATGTGCATAAATAAGTTAAATGAAAATAAATATTTAAATTTTTTATTTAAATACTATTTTATCTTATTTTATGTGGAAATTTGACCATAACCATGTTCAGATGTTGAAGGCTGATTTGGGTGCATCCATTCAGCCGTCTTGTGAAGGTGGGTTTGACCCTGTTTGATAATGAGAAGCCGACTAAAAAGGCTGATCCGGTGGTCGCATCTCCAGTCGTACATCCCCCTACGTGCGGTTTCCACCCGTTCCACCAGGAGCAGCTTGTGGACGATGGCTGTCCCACGATGACTGGATATTGCAATGTTTTCGAAAGCATTTTAATGGTGATTGAACGGATGTTTCATCGGAAAACCTATTTTCAAACCAGTTTAGTTTAAGATACTAAAATCTTGTCTTTCATTAGCTTCCAATTCCTGGATTTCCTTGTCTGGATAATGGCATGGAGGAAAAAACACTTTTCGCCGAAATGCCACGGCAGCTTTCCGTGCTTTCAGAGCCGGCTGTATGACGTGGGCGCTGGCAAGCCGTCCTCTCCAGCGCAGTAGATATTTAGACTTGCATCTTTCATTATCACAAATTTCCCGGTCCTTGTTTCACGGTCTAGTCACTCAACTCTCATCCAGTCTGCTGTTTATTTACAGTTTGCATGACATTTCGAAAATTTCATTCCCTACAATGCTCCCACCCTTTTTTCTTGTTGCTGAATCGGCGGTCGCAGCGCTAGGTGAAAGACCCGGTGGGATATGACAGGGGGACGGGCCGGTTGGCGTTGCCTCTCGCTGCATCCTGGTCTGCCATCCTCCAAAAAATAGAAAATT
Organism: Penium margaritaceum; assembly: GCA_023375785.1. Lineage (NCBI taxonomy): Eukaryota > Viridiplantae > Streptophyta > Zygnematophyceae > Desmidiales > Peniaceae > Penium > Penium margaritaceum. The sequence continues at coordinate 32,457 of SZWC01022712.1, forward strand.
CCACACAATCGCATCCTTCGTGAAGGTGACTTATCACCCAGCAGTTACCCACTAATGTCAGGTACGCTGCCCACGAAACTTCATTCCGGCAACTCAGTTCGATCCAGCCGTAGCTTCTCCAGTTCTCCCTCACTTCAGCTTCCGATTCCAACAAAGAGCAATGGCCTGCTTGACACAACACCAGGCTGCGGCCACCATCAGCGCGTTGTCTAGGCCAGCAGAGAGGGAATTTGTCAGCGCACGTGTGACGCTGCTTCAGCCTGCCACGTCCTCCTTCCGCCTCTGCCAGGGCTTGAACGCGACCCAGACCGTTAGCAGCCGTGCAGCTGCTGCCTCTCGCCCCGTCGTTGTCAANGGATACCGTACTCAACTGTGTCCCACTGCCCATCTGCCTGGATCCATCCGTCGTACTGTTGGTTCGCAGAAATCACAATATGCTCAATGGTGGGGGAAGGATAGCATATGGACTGCAATGTAGTTAGAGCCTGAGGCTTCTTGCGCATAGTGATCTCACATTGATATTAAGTTCATTGCCGGGAAAACGTGAAGGCTGTCACCTCTGTTTCCGACCGCCGTGTATCGGTTCACCGTTTCGTGCACCATTCTCCGCTGCGTATCGTCGATTTTGGACTTGCTGTTGAAAATTGTCATTCGCCCCGGTGAACGGCTCTGAAGTGCCGGAAGGTCTTGAAAGATGCTTAGTCTTCATGGTACGTGATGCAAATGTTAACCTCGTTCGGTCCGATGAGAAGATCCACTGCTGCCGAACACTGGTTCAAGTAGCCGCCGATGCTTTTGTCGGTGCTTCATCGCGACGACATTTACTACGCTGAACGCCCACTAACTTGGCTGTTTATACTTCTGCTTTCAAATGGACTCTTTCAGGTTGTGTACGATCGCGAAACCGGAAGGAGCAGAGGCTTTGGCTTCGTCACAATGACGTCGCCTGAGGACGCGCAGGCTGCTGTTGACAGGTTTAACAACTCGGTGAGTTGACGTACCCTTGCTGCCGTTTTTTAACACCTTCCTCTAGCCAATTGTAGCAAGAGTGGCTGACGTGAAGTTATACTTTGTGTTTAAACCCTTCTTGGAACCTTTCCACAGAAGTTGCTTTTTTCTCAAATTGGTGTGTTCGTATCGAGACACGACTGTCTCCTTCTCTCACTGATTCTTCCTCAGGAGCTTGAGGGTCGGACTCTTCGCGTCAGCTTCCCCACCAGCGGGCCTCGCAAGACGCGCACTCCCAACCAGCAAAGGCCCATGGGCGGTGGACGCCCTGGCAGGTCGCCAGAGAGCCCGAACAAGGTGTTTGTGGGCAACCTGTCATGGGGCGTGGACGATGCCGAGCTGGAGAGTCTCTTTGCTGATTATGGAAACGTGGTGGACGCACGCGTCGTCACTGACCGCGAGACGGGCAGATCGAGAGGTTTTGGCTTCGTGACGCTCTCAAGTGCTGAAGAGGTCTCATCGGCAGTGGAGCAGCTTGATGGAGCGGTACGTAGCTTGTTTCAGTTGGTCGATTCATCCCCATTTGTCTGCTTTTCACGGTTGGCGTCTTGTCTCTGCCGGGTCTCCTTTCCTTCTTCCAAGTCATATAAACTCTGCTAATTGCAGGGGCAGTTATTTGTGGTTGGGAGGCAGACAGTGGATTCAACTATGTTGTGGTTTGGTGGTGATTGGACTGGTGATCGCATCGTTTGGGCCCCCTCCTGCTGATGCTGCTCGAGTACTTTTGTTTTGTTGCACAATAATGTTGCCGATGAGTGCTCTCTATGCTGGGTAACCAGTCAACGTTCACTTTTGTTCTAAGTGTGCACTTACAAAGCTGCCAGCAAATGGCATTCTCTTGCCTCTGCCACGTTTCTTTCTGCTCCTCCACCCCTTACCTACTGCACTCCTGCTGCACAGAAAAGTAGTTGCCAGTCATTCTGTCACTGTCAATTTCATACCCTACATCCTTGCTTGTCTCCTGCAACAATGCAGGAACTAGACGGAAGGCAAATCCGTGTCAACCCTGCCAGCCAGAAGCCCTGAAGAGACTGTTGCAATGCTGGAAAGCTCGACCCTCGAGTGTGCCATGGCTGTGGCTTCATCTTGCCTCCGAAGTTCAATGGCCATGTGCCTCACTGCTGGTNGGCATTCTCTTGCCTCTGCCACGTTTCTTTCTGCTCCTCCACCCCTTACCTACTGCACTCCCGCTGCACAGAAAAGTAGTTGCCAGTCATTCTGTCACTGTCAATTTCATACCCTACATCCTTGCTTGTCTCCTGCAACAATGCAGGAACTAGACGGAAGGCAAATCCGTGTCAACCCTGCCAGCCAGAAGCCCTGAAGAGACTGTTGCAATGCTGGAAAGCTCGACCCTCGAGTGTGCCATGGCTGTGGCTTCATCTTGCCTCCGAAGTTCAATGGCCATGTGCCTCACTGCTGGTTAAAATCCTTTGTGTATGGACTCCAGAGGCTGCCAGGCTAAAGGCAGATTTTGCACAAAGCTCATGTTTGTCCCTTCAAGAGTTGACCTAAGAACTCGAAAACTGTTCAATTTGTGGGGATTCGATCTTTGCAAAACTAATGAGGCAGAGGACAGCTTTTGTGGTCTTTCAGCTCAGCTCATGCTCTTCCTGATGTGAAACCAGATAGTCGTGAATACTTCAAGCCCATGTCATTTGCTGGATGGCTCTGATCTCTTTCCAAACTCAAATCTCTGACAATTGAGTAGTTCCTTCCAGGTGTCACAGAGATGTAACCCAAGAGGGAGAAATGTGGAAAAGCTCTTTTCAATGAGACTGTCCTTGTTAATGACATTGTATGCATTGTATACATCTTTGTTCACACACCAGTTCTTTGGCACAAACATGGAATAAATTGGTAAATACTCAATGATAGGTTCAGGTACTCTCCCCACTTCCAGTCATGTCAGGGTGCCAGCTATTTCACTCTTTGTATGGGCATTCGTCGTGGACTCAATGATAGGTACAGAACATTTGGAGTGATGCACATTTTGCATACATATCCTCGTCCATTCCATCAAATTCATTCTGTGACCATACCCTAATGATCTTTTTCCTCCACTCATGAATGCTTTGGGAGACCTCCCACCTTCTTGGAGTTGCTTTCAAGGGATATGTTGGACTGTCGAATGCTCTTTGAGACTCCCCTTTAGATGGATCACACAACAAACAAATGGAGAAAACACATTCAATTGGTTATACATGTAACACTCCCCACTACAAAAGTAAACATATTGTCCAAGTTAATCTGAATTAGTATGATCTTTGTTCTCACGATCAGTTGAACAAAACTCGTGTACTATTTCCCTTTCAACTTCAACAATTCCTTCCCTCATTAGAAAAGAATTTCCCCTGTAAGATTAACTTGCGCATTCGGACAAAGATTGGGTGTGAGCGCTTTCCACAAGAAAGGCCCTTGGACACAAGGTGGAACGTGTGGGTGTTGGTGTTGCAAGGTGTATTCACTCTGGGAGAAGTACTTGTGAAGTAAAAGATTTAAGGAGTAGCTTAAATGTTTTCTTAAGTGTATCTTGTGGTGCTGTGCCCCCACAATGTCCAGGAAGAGATTGGTGTAATATTCGAAGGGGACCGGGGGAGGGGAAAAATGTGTTTCCAGGAATTACATGATTTATAAAACAAATTTCAATTTTAAAATTCCTCCATGATCGTCCATCAAGGATGTTAGGTGAGATCAGCCTGGGCACAGAACCTGCAGGGTCTGGGCAAAAGTACACCCAAAGAAATTCCTCGAGAAGCTTCGGCTCGGCCACAGCATCTGGCCATTTTCTCGCAGCTTGCCACATCATCCCCTCGCGCGCTGCGAGCAGCCGTTCTCGTCTCCCACGGAGGTTCATGTGGCACTGAGTTGACTT
>SZWC01022713.1:3343-29625 GCA_023375785.1 Penium margaritaceum
CCCACACACACACACACACACACACACACACACACACACACACACACACACACACACACACACCATCACTGTAGGTGAATAATCTGCTGTTAAGCTTAAGGCGCACACGTGGTGGACTTGACATTCCTGGCGTCTCTGTTGGGTGCAAGATTGGCGCAACCTCCATCATGTTTTGATATGCCTGAGATTAAAAGTGCTGTTTTAGCATGTTTTGATTAGCATTCACTTTTTGACATAGGAGAGTCACACACAGATAGACGTGCTTTCACATTCGCTCATGGTCAATGTGGTTTTCCTAGTGACGATATGCATACCTAACTAGAAGTGGTTGTGTTTTATACTGAGTTGATGATCCTAGGGGCCCACACTCTTCGTTATACCGGAATGTGTGATAACCACTGCGGCATTTTGCCGACTGGATCAATTTGACCCCGGGGTGGCGGCCGGGCCCCATGTCTAGCCACTCGCGTGGGTGGCCCGCTCAACCGGTTCGTATAACCTTGTTAGCTTGTGACTAATTCTATTCCTCTTGTTGACTCTCTCACACTTTGGATAAGGGTTTCTCACGCTTTGCCTTCTATGTCGCCATGGATCCATGGTGTTTCCATGTTTGCTAGGCGGCCTAAGCCGACTGTCAATGCTATGTACAAAAACCCAGAGAATAATTAGGGGTACGGTTTGAAAGCGGTTTGCATGCTTTAAAGTGGGTTTTCTTCTCTCATTTGGTTTTACGTAAAAGGCGCTTTTTCTCCATTGCGATCAAGGAATTAGCCCTTTTGTTTTAAGACTCAAAATCCCCATTCGTGGATGCAGAGTTTCATGATCACGTGGCCTGCGCTCGTGCAAACATAGAAAACTCTAAATCTGCAAATGGGGGTTTTTGAGTCCATAAAAAAGGGCTGATAGCTTGATCACCATTCTGACGATGGCGGAGGTGACACATTACTCCCCTCGCTTCACTCGATCGGCAACTTCTGATGCTGATCTGTAATGGCCATCAAAATGGATACTGCGTTGGTTGTTTAACTTATTGGATACACCTAGTTTATTGTAATTTAACTTATGGATATATGAGGCTTCTGTTCATGCGTGCGTGGATGTATCAGCTAGCACGCCTCTTTGCGTGGCAACATCCTAGTTTGCCACCATGCTTATTGGATTATCCTTCTGGTTCCGCGGTTAGTTAACATGCCCTGGATCGTGTTACACCGAGCGGAACGTAGGTGGTTCACAAGGATGAGGTGCAGGACAAAAGATGATTAATGTGTTTGGGACAAATGGATAATTTGTATTCAATAGTAAGTTTACTTCGATGACAAGTGTTGAGTGAGTCGAGCACATGTACAATGCCAAGAATACAGATGAGGCATACGTCATGTCTTCGGAGTTTGAGCCGAGCGACGCGTGCGTCGTCGTGCAGTGAGTGGCTGATTGTAGAGGCTCCATCAACAATTTGGGGGCTTCTAGAATATTGAGGCGCTTATTCATAACTGTCTAGTACCATCAGGAAGTTGACCGAATGATATTGAAACTTTGATAGAGTTTGTGATAAGACATGTCGACCATCTTGAAGGGTGGTGAAAGCTGTCAGAAACTTATGGAATGAAACACCGGAGGTCAGGGCAGTTGGTAAAAATGCCCACAACCAAACAGCATAGCCGGGCAGTGGGTCATGAATGTAAGGACAGAGATGGCCACTCACGAAGTTTAGAGACTCGTGTACGTCGAGGATGTAACACATTCCACCTTTTATCTGTGACGTCTCGGCTCGCTGGCAGACTTAGGCCGATGACGCCAAATGTAGCGGTCGATCACATGATCGACGTCTCTGAGGTTGTCATAGGGCTCCCAATTGTGGTGCGCGACGTCGTAGCCATGCCACTTGACCAAGTTGTTGGTTGTTTTCCCACAACGATGATGTTACTCTCATTGTTATCTTGCTGGTGTGGTGAAAATTTTACTACATCAAACTCTTGTACGATGGGTTGTGCGCAAAATTTGGTGGACCGAAAGTTGGCCTTTGGTTTTAAAATGAGATGAGCGTTTTTTTGTAGAATAATCATTTTGGCCAGCTTGGAAAGCTACCGTTTTTAACATGCGTTGGATTGTTGATCACACAATGCACAAGAATTATACACATGAATTTTCATATCTATTATTTAGGATGCAAGTATCGGGTTTTGACAAAACACATTTGAATGATTCCACCACTCCAAGAGAAAGAAGCTGGTTTGACATCATTGCCGTGGCATTGAAATGGCAAAACAGGTCCATAATCAACAATCATGTTGTGTCTAGAAAAACACCAATGAATTTTTTAACCGCTCTCAATATCGAACACCAAGCTAAACCTCGAAATTCGATTATAGACATGTGAGAACCATGTGTCACGCAGATATTAGTCTAGAAAGAGGTAGAAAATAGGACATTAGACTCGACATAGTCGCTCCAACAGAAAAGACTACATTGAGACCGTTTTAACAAAACATATGGAATTGGTAGTGCGAATGACTGTACAGAGGATAAAATGATCAAAGTCGTTCGCTCATTTCACTGAACGATGAGATGAAGTCTTTTCACAAAAGCTTGAATGAATGTTGTTATTCATGACAGATGGTGCAGGAGTGATCTTGGGAAAGGTAGAAAAATGATGAATAGGATCCCACACATGCTTAACGTGACAAAGGAATTTTCATTCTTTACATCAAGGTATTGTCTTACAGAATTTGTTGTCTTTGGTTGTACAGGACCTTGTCAACTGTCTAAGGGTATTGTCGATATCACTGTCATGTCTTGAAAAGTGGGGACCTGAGGTATGCTTTTTCTCATTTCAGACACATGGCATACTTGTTCAAAAGAGGGGCAAGGCATGGATCCCCCTACCAAAAACTGGGCCTTCGAGTCATCTATCCTGGACAGTGGGTGTTCTTTGCTAAAAATCAATGATGAATAACCTGCGCATGAATTTTCTAATTGGTAGGCAGCAACAAGCATACTTTGCGACATAGCCACTATTTTTGCAACTACTTTCTACGATACTCAAGTTGTGCACAAAAAGAATGCGGTGGTCGCTTTGCACGATTCTCACTGTGGTCATCCATTGGTTATGGATATAGGTAACTTGCTCTTGTGCCCAACGATCAGACTCCAAACATAAGCCTGTAGTGAGGATCATCCACCCTGTGCAGATTTTGTGCATAGAAGGCATCACAATCCGGCATACTGAATGTGAGGATTTTCTTTATCCTCTTCTCACAAAACTGGTTTCCACACCACTCGTGCAGGACATTCGTATGGTGAGGCCTATGGAGAGGCGTTCGACCATCATATTGAATGGAGGAGAAAAAAGCATTCGACAAGGAGAAGACATTGTATTTATTCCTATAGGGTAAATATAGGGGTTTTCCACAAAATCTGAATGTTCGTATGCCCTATCCGATGATCGGAACAATATGACTATCTTACCCGGCGTTTGAAAGAATAAGACTCCCTTACCCACTGACCTGAGAATATCAACATTCTATACACAATGAGAAAGAATATGTAGCATGTCAAAGCTACACTCCATAAAACGTCAAAATGCCAACGTCGATAACTTCTTTGAAAATTCCCAAACCCCTCGTTTGAGGGGTTGGTGCATGTTCGAGGAGGGGCTTTGTTTGGTTCGCATTGGGGGCCCAAGAGCCTGCAGTAGCGAGATCTAGGAGGAGCTCATGTAAAACTGAAATTCTAAAACACCGAGTATACTCCGTGGTATAGTTTGATTAGGATTTGCATGGTAAAATGGGAATAGTTTGTGTGTTGGGAAAGAAAGAGAACGAGCATTTCTGATCAATCTTGAAATGGGTGTTTTCACTCCATTGCCATCGATTGATGACCTCTTTGAATTATCTTCTCAACACGCAAATCCCATGTTCTGATGTAGGGTTTTATGTTTTATGTGAAATCCACCCAAATGAAACATAGAAAACCTTAAACGAGACTTTGCTATTGGTGCTGGTGCTGCTACTACAGGCATATCTGAGAACTCCGTGACTTACGAGGCTCCCGGTCTTGTGCCAGAAATTCCATCCCATGCAAACTCCATCAAACTTGCTGGTGCCATCCTCGTCACAGTTTCCAGTGCAGTCGCCACGTACGCTACCATTGCACACTCCAGCACGGCTCCTACTACAACACCAGTCAGCGGGGCCATAGCTGTACACACCATGACTACATCACCTCCATCTCTTCTTGCAACCATGCTGCCAACGTAGCAATAGAGGTGGTTGTAGCGTCCTCGGTTGTTGCCATTACTGCTGTTAACATAGCAGACGTTGTCTCTTGTCCAGTCAGCTCCATCCGTGTCTCTACAGCAATTACTGTCCTTATCCCAACAAGAGGGACACACCCTCCCACCCAGCACCTGACCACCAAGGTCCTCATTGCATTTGCATCTGTAGGCCTCCTCTACCTCTTTGCGTGGTCGCCTTCTCTGCGTGGATCTCTCTACTGACCTCACAGTGGCAGCCGTGATTCCTCCACTCTTTTCATTGCCTCCACATTGTTAGTCCGATGAGCCTCTTTACTTCTCCCTTGCTTCTTCATATCTGTCTCCACTCCTGCTTGTGCATTCTCTTGCACAACCACTTGCACGATCTCATTATGCCTGGCTCTGAAGAGACTATTGAGGATGTCTAGGAAGCACTTAGCAAGGCGCAGACGTCACATCAACGTGTGGAAGAAGAAATTGGAAATGGAAGAAGGATTTGACCACCACTGTGGCCAACATGGTGATTGAACAAAGACGTACAGTTTGTGTTTTTGCTGCCATGATGCCTCGTGACTATATTGTGTCGTGCACAAATTCCTCTGGCATCGTCGGCACCGCAGTTGAGAAATCCACTCCACCTCTCTCTGTTGTTATCATTGCTCACACCTTTCTTCCCAAGTGACAGAAAGAATTTTAAAACTCTCTTATGCACTTCACTGCCAAGCTTTCCTTCTCATCATGGGAGACTCGGTGTAGCTCGTGGAATGAGGGAGAGATGCTCTTGGATTGTTATTCTCCTCCGGACCCTACAGTCATCCCACAGCCTGCTGAGACAATCTGTGCATTTTGTACCCTCATCAAGTCTAGACCAAAGGAGCTCTTAGACGACATTGGTATGCATAGTAGCGATATTGCTCGTCGCTCTCCTGCAGACTCAATGGGGTTTGATGCCCCCATTCTTCTGTGCAAGACAGTGACTAGGCATTCTCTTTAGAGTGTCTTGACTGTGTAGTTCTACACCTTGCACATGTGCCCAGATGAAACTAAGGATAAGTTTGGGCATGGAGCTTGTGCCTACTACGTGACTTGGGCAAAGCTGCCCCTGATCCCCTCAATGCCCTTTTCTCCATTGTTGCTAGCATTAATCTTCAACTCTGCAATTTTTACCTACATGTACCACAAGCTAAAATTGAGTGTCTTGCTCCTGAACTAATGCCTGCGTTTTTAACTCTACGCATTGGACCGTTTTGCGAGTTCACCGTAGCTTGGTTCATTGGTTGGTGGAGCAACTTGCAAAACAAGCGGCTCTACAGGTATGCTCTTGCAGCCATCACCACGTTATCAACCACCTCAACTGGGTCATTCTCTTCCACATCCATCACCACTTCCCTTCCTACTATAACTATCCATGCCCCATACGACAGTGAGCGGGGTGGGGGTGGTGATCAGGCCCCTGGAAAAGGCCAAGGCCGCTGCTGTGGTAAGACCGCTATAGTGTCCTCTGCTCCTGGGAGAGTCACATGTTGGAATGGTGGTGCATCATGGTCCTTTGCTCCCACATGCATAGCACCTTGGGATGAAACCTGCCCTGCCTCAGCCATGCGGGCCCATTGTGATTGCACAGGGGTCACCATGTCCACTGTTGCAACTATTGCCGTCACCACGGGTCCAACTGTTCATCTTCCATCACTACCTTCACCGCCACCATGGCTCCCCTTCAGCACTCGGCCCTTCAGGTCTCTTCCGGAAGATGGGTTCCGCCAGCCTCTTGCGCCACCTACTATGGCCCACTGTTGCATCCACTACACAGCTCGTATCCGGCCCCGTGACAATGGCCACTTCTTTGACCCTTGTTCTGATCGTCATGAGGAAGAGTGTGTCCTAGAGCGTCATCTCAACGAGCTTCTCAAGCATCATTCTTTTGGAGGTGAGGTTAAGATTGGCCTTTCCAATTCTTTTCTATAGGAGTGAGATGGAGTCCTCGGTGGCACGTCGTTTGAGTATGTTTACAGTGCCTTGCTCGATGACCATTCATGCTAATCCTAAATCCATGAAGGAAGGTGCACCACGTCAATTGATGTGCTACCAATAACAATGCCGTGGTGCACCTTCCTTTTCTTTTCCACCGTCTTGTCATTTCATCATTTTCCTTATACTGCTTTCCACTCGTGTGTCCCATGAGTTTTGGATCATTGATTCCAGTGCCACCTATCAAACAACCTCATGTTGTTCCTCCTTTGTCTGCTTTGGTATTGTTGGTTCTGTTCGTTTTATGCGCACCGACTGTGGTCAGCTCCTTTCTTTCAAGGATTCGGTGTTTTCCCCTTCGTGGGCCCTAATGAGGATCAGTTTCTCCCCGACTCTGTTTGTGCCCGATCTAGAGGCCAACCTTCTTTCCATCAATGCCCTTGACGATCAGGGCATGGACGTCTTGTTCAGCTGTGGTGTTGGCACCATCTTTATTCATTCCTCTTGCTGAGTGGTTCTTTGTGGCTTGTGCTATGATCACCTGTTTTGCGTCCCTCTAGCGCTTCCCTCGTCTTCTGCTACATCTGCCCTTGTCCATGTTTCTCCAACTCTGTCCTTCGAGTATGGTAACCTCTTACATCATCGCCTTTTTCACATTCACACTTTAGCAGTCGGACATCTTCTACGCACCTAGCCTGCCATATTCACTTCTTTGTGTACCTCCACTTTTCTTGACTGTGCCCGGGAAAAATGCAATGCTCTTCTTTTCTCATGGCCAAGTGTGTCACTTCCCACCCTTTTGATCTTGTGCATGATGACGTCGTGGGTCCTCTTCTCCTTTTCTTCCTAGATGGCCTTGGCCATTACGTGCTGTACTTGACTGATGAATTCTCCTCAGTACTACCGGGTCTTTGTCCTTTTGCACAAAAGTGATGCCACTGATGTTCTTGAGTGATGGCAGTCTCAGGTTAAATGTGCTTATTTGTGGCAGTTGCGTGTCTTTTGCTGTGACTGGGATGGAGAATCATTTAGTCATACGTAGTGGTTCCTTGAGCCTCATGGCGTGCGTATGGAACCGTCAGCGCTGTACATACCTTAACAAAATGGTACACACGAACGTTGGAACTGTACACTTGTTGATGGGGTATGTTCCCATCTCTCGGCCTCTATTCAGTCTCTCCTCTTTGCATTTGAGGCAATATCGTACATGACCTCCGTGTGGAACCATGTTCGCCATGGTCCTCTCCCTTGTCATGTCACCCATTGTGAATGTTGGAATGGTCGTCACGATGACCTCCATCTTGCTCGTGTCTGGGGCTCTATTGCCTTCATTTGGCTTCAAAACAATGTAGAACTTTCTCACCGTGGTCTTCCCTGTGTCTTCCTTGGTGTCTCTACCTTTTCCAATGCCAGGCTCTTCTATGACCGTACTCGTCGTCTTGTCATTGATTTGTGTCATACTCTTTTCTTTGGAAATGTGCTCAAAGGCAACTTACCTCAGATTGTCCGGCCCTCCTCTTTTTCTCTCCTCCCGCTCTCTCGGCTTGGGGGAGGTTCTGGTTCATCATTCTCTGGTGGTCCATCAATTGTCCCCTCGGTGTAGGAGGTCTCGTCGGACAGTACTCCCTCTCCACTAGTCATCTCTTCACTTTTCTCTGCTCTAGGTGCCCCCCCTTCTGCCTCTCTGACAGGTGGCTCCCTTACTACATTGGTTGCTGGTGACTCACCTATAGAGTTAGCCACGGTTGGCTCTCCTCTTGTGTCTCCTAGCCGTTCTACTACCTCCTCCATACCTGCTGTGATGCATGCAATCTTCTTCTCTGATACTGTTCCCCTTGTTGTGTCTCCCTATGTCTGTGGTGGAAGGCTTCAATCCCTCCCTCTCAGACTCATCCATTTGCCTCTCGCCTTCATGCTTCCTCCTCTTTGGCTCCTAGCAGAGGTGCCCCTACAGTGGTTCAAGGGGGATTTCACCCCTCCGGGGGAGTGGACCCTTTTCCTACCGTTGTGCATCACATTGCTGTGTCTCGTGAGCCCAGCCTTCTTGATTTATGGCTCACTACCAGTGACTCTTCCATTTCTTCTTATGTTGTTCACACCTGCATCTCCCTCACATACTCTTTTGTTGAGCAGGAGTTCCGCCGGGTTCTTGATACGTCTGTCAGTGGGTATGCTTCTCATGCTTTTCCGCTATTAGTCTCTTCCCGCTCCCATCTGAGCCACCAACAGTTTTTGACATACGGAGCGCCGCTTTCTCCAATTTGTGAGAGAGGGTGATGCAAAAAGAGTGTTGGTTTTCGCGCATCTCTCATTTGTACTCTGTTGTGTTCTCCCGGCTTGTGTACATTGGTGTGCAGATGACTGACGGCGAGACTTGACGCTGCTGGAGTGTCGCGCGTTGGAGCCGACGTGCGCTGAGGCCCACGCACCGTTTGTTGAAGCCTCCGCTGTACGGCGATGCGCTCAGCTCCATCGGCAGGCGTCCGTGGTGGTCGAGCCGCCGGTGGTCACTGCCACTGAAGATGCTATTTTTTTGCACTCAGCTCTGTCTCTAGTTGTGGCACTGCGTCTGCATCGTCATGCTATGCCTAGGGTCCGTGTCTCCTGCTGTGAGGCCTTGCTTGGCGTCAATGATTGTCGTAGGCACTGGCCGGGCCCGGGCAGCCATAACTCTTTGCTGCTGTTTTTCTAGCTGATTCTGGCCGCACGACTACGTTTGGAGTGTCGGTGTTGTGGTATGGTCCAGTTTTCATGCAAAACGGACGACACCCGGGTTTTGGGCTGTCGGGCGTCTGGCAGGGCTCACCGAGAAAACCCTGCCTGCCAGAAAATAGGTCTAGGAGTATTTTGCGATTGGCTGGTCAGCTGAGTAACAAGTTCTACACTAGTGGGGGGGAGCTAGAACTTTGAGGGGTCTCCCATTGTTGCTCATTCTTCATCTCTAACCAGTTACTTTCAGTTTTCAGCTGCTTTCTGGTGCTTACACTGGCGCGCGCGTTTCTGAGTAACAAACCCAGAGCTCCCAGACTTAGACTCTAGAGCAGCGGACTGAGGGGGCAGCTGACTTAAGCAACGAGCGTGGAAGCCCGCACACTGCATCAACAACGCTGCTGCCCAAACCTGCTGCCTAGGTTTTCCAGCTTGGTATCAGAGCCAGAGCGTAGCAGTAGCAGTAGAAGATTGGCGAACAGGTGCCAGACAATGCCGGCGGACCCCCATACGCGCCAGTGCAGGGGAAATGCTGCCGGATTTTTTCCGGCAGCATTGACCCGCCTGGTGGCGGCATCAGATTTTTTCCCACGGGCACTAGGCCAGGGGAAATGCTGCCGAAAATTTTTCGGCAGCACTGACCCCCATGCGTGACGCGAGGAGGTGAGCGGCAGGCGGCATCCGACACCTGCACACGACGACGCACGCTCTAACGTCACCCAGGTGAAGTGAATGGCACCGGAACGGGGTAGCAGCAACCTGTAGCAACGGCAGCCGTAGGCAATGGCAGCGAGCAGTGGCAACAGCAGCCAGCGGCATCTACGTGCAGTAGCAAAAGCAGCAGTAGGCAGAAGCGGCAGCTCGTAGCAGCTTGTAGCAGCAGGAGCCCACAGCAGTAGCTCGCAACAGCAGCAGCAGCAACAGCGTGCAGCAGTAGCAGTAGCCGCGCGCAACAGTAGCTCGCAGCAGCAGTCTGCAGCGGCAGCAAGCAGCAGCCGCAACACATAGCAGCTACAGCAGCAGGCTGTAGCAGTACCAGCAGCGAGCTGCAGTACCAGCAGCGAGCTGCAACAGCAGCAACAGCGAGCAGCTGCTGGCAGCAGCCAGCCACGGCTTCTGTTGCTCGCTACTCGCAGCGAGCGAGCAGCGAGTAGCAGCCCGTTGCTGCCAGCGAGCGGCAGCTCGCTGTTGCCAGCAAGCAGCATCCCGCTACACGTAGCAAACAGCGGGCTGCTGCTCGCTGTGGCAGAGAAAAAAAACGACGAGAAGGAGAAACAAAAAACAAATCCCCCACCCCGCAGCCCCCAGTAGCAGCCCGCAGCAACAGCGAGCAGCAACTGTAGCATGTAGCAGCTACAGTAGCGTGCAACAGCAGCAGCGGGCTGCAGCAACCACAACAGCCACAGAAGCTCGCAGCAGCAGTAGCTGCAGCTGCAACTACAACTGTAGCAACAGCAGCTAAAGTAGCAGCCGCAGCTGGAAGAGCCGCAGCAGCAGCTACAGCCACAACAGCAGCAGCAGCAACAGCACCGGTAGCAGCACCTGCATTAGCAGCAGCAGCAGCCGCAACGGTAGCAGCACCAACAACTACAACTGCAGCAGCAGCAGCAGCGGCAGCAGCAACAGCAGTAGCATCGGCGGCCCCAACAACCGCAGCTGCTGATGTCAGCACCCTTAGCTGACATCACTACTGACATCACTACTGACGTCATCAACAAAAAAAACAAAAGAGGGGGAGAAAGGGAAGGGGGAAGACAACGAAAGGGGTGGGTAGAATTCCCACCTCTCCAAGCCACTGCTGATATCAGCAATACAAAGAAAAGAAAAACAAAGGACACCACTCCACGGCTGGTAGCCCAGGTGAGGAGGGGTCCTCCTCTGTTGGGGGGACCCCTACCCCCCTTTCTTGCAGCGACTGTAGTAACAGCAGCAGCAACAGCAGCAGCAACAGTAGCAGCATCAACAGTAGTAGCAGTAGCAGCAGCAATAGCATTTGCAGCAGCAGCAGCAGCTGTAGTAGCCCACTGGTGTCATTGGCGGCAACCCTGATCCCCTCCTTGCTCTTCAGCAACAGCTTGCCGCCTTGACGCAACAGCTTACAGCGCTACAGCTAGTAGCCTCCAAGACTGCCACCAGTGTGCCGCCATTGTTCATCCCTCTAGGGCACGCCAGCCCAGCTGTGTCTGTTGCCACGTACTACCTGGCGCAGCAGCTGACTCAACGCCAGCGGCAGACATTGACCGCCGTCCTTGGCCCCACTTTTGGCGCCAGCCTCATGCAGAAGGACTTTAAGACGCCGCCGCCGCCGCTTCAGGCCGGCGAGCAGTTCTGGAGCTGGGAGCTCAGCTTCCGGATCTGGGCGCAAGGTGAGGGCCTGTGGGCATACTACTCCCTCCCTTACGACTCCACCCAGGCCGACCAGTTGTATGACGCTGGTCGCGCCGTCCGTGCCCTCGTCCCAGTCGCCCCTCCAGCTTCCCGCCTAGCACTGGAGCCTTTCCTCGGCGACTTCACCTCTGGCGACTTCCCAGGCCCTGTAGCCGCATGGCACGTCCTCACCAGGCCCCATCGCCTGTCTTGCGATGCTGAGATCAGCCGTCTGCTCCGGGAGTTCAACTCCCTGCACATGGGGGAGACCGAGACGGTCAGTGCCTACTGGCAGTGGGCGGAGGACATCCTTCGTCGTCTTGGCTAATCGACTCCACCTCCTCTGTCTGCGCTCCTCACCATCAAGCACGGTGCCACCATTGCGTATACGGACGTCTTTGTGCACTACTCCCAGGACATCGTCTCCACCATGGCGGCCAAGAGCACCCTTATGCCCTGGGCATACGAGGTCTTTCTCTGCATTGAGGAAGCTTGCCAGGAGTCCGAGCTCCATCGCACGGAGGCTCTTGCATCCCCTGCCGTCGCCTCCCCTGCCGTCGCCTCCGTGGCCCTCGCCTCCCCTGCCGCAGCTATCTCATCGTCTTTGGGGAAGAAGAAGAAGAGTCGGAACAAGAAAGGCAAGGGTCCGCTACAACAACAGCAGTAGCAGCCGTCGACCGGGTCCAACGGTGGTGGCTCGGTCTGCCACAGCTGTGGCTAGCCCGGGCACGGGTGGTACACGTGCCCTCTCCCGACGGACGAGGCACGCGTCATCGCCACCATGCATCGTCAGCGTGAGCGTCGTCTCGCCTCTGCCGCCGTTGCAGCTGCTGGCCCTGACACTTCGACCTCGCCCAGCATAAGGGTGCACACCGGATCTGATCCGCAGATCTGGAGTCAGATCCGGATCCGCGGGGCGGATCGCCTCCGGCGATCCGGAACCGCGGATCCGGATCCGGATCCGCGGATCCCAGGACTCTCGGATCTTTTGATCCGTGCATCCGCGGATCCTCTCTAGTGCACTAATGTGTAACGTGCCACACACACACTTTTGCACAAAACGTTAACGACAGCATGGACAACCATGTTCTTCAAACCCTCACCATTGTCATTATCCCATAACAATGGTTTCCACCAGTAGTGCATATGATTGAATTTTACACTTGTGTCTTGCATGTCAATGCAGTTACTGCCATACAATTGGTTCACCAAAGTCCTTCACTCACTGCTATACAATTGGATGACCTCATTGCATCACTTACTACCATTCAATTGAATGAACAAAATGCATCAGTTATTGCCATACAAATGCTTCACTCATTGGTAAGCACAAATCCATGTCACTGTTTGTGAAATTGAGGTTTCTGTGTACTGATTTTGTTGTTATGAAAACAACACATGTTTCCTAGATCATTCACATTGAAATGACAACAATGCAACGAACACAAGAAGTGGAAAAAACTCAGAGATGGAATTCAGGGGCAAACTGTCATTGGATCACATGACATCACATCTCTACCACATCATCGTCTCCCACTCGCTCATCCCCAAGCCCCATGTCCCCCATGTCTTCGTCCTCGTCATCATTCACAAAGAGACTAAGTCTTTCCAGCTCTTCTGCCGCTGCTCCAACCAGGGACTCCCTCGCCTTCTTCCGGAGCTCATTGATACGATCCTCTTCGTCCTTCAGTTCCTTAGCCACGACGCCATGGCGACTGACGGGGAAGTCTCGCAGCGTTGGCTCGTTGATCCAACTCTTCATGGTCAGCAGGTTCTCCACTGTCAAATGCGCCAAGGAGTGCCGGAAGTCTGTGATGACGTGCCTGCCCAAGGAAAACAGCCGTTCAGAAGGATTGGAAGTGCCAGGCACACAGAACACATCCATGCCGAGAAGGTAAAATGTTGGAAACTGGTTGTGGAGCTTTCGGTAATGCTTCAGGATGTTTGTCTTGGGATGCTTCTTCTCGAGCTTGCTCCACCTATCCACTTCATCCTCCAGGCCACTCAGTTGCACTTCTGCTGCTGGTGGTGGCACCGGTGTCTCGAACATATCAGCCATGGGGTCCGCCAGTGCTGCCTCGAGTAGAGCATCGTCCTCTGCTCACTGCTGCTCTGCTCTCGGGCGTAACTGCCGGGCAGATGTAGAGGCTGAGCTCTGTCCGACAGAGCTCTGACTGTTGTTCACGCCTGGCTCCTGGTTTTGCTGGTCTGACGATGCTGCTGCTTCTGCTGCAGCTGCTGCTTCTGCGCGCACTTGCTCGACACGCTCATGATATGGCCGCATGAGCTGCAGCAGCTTCACCTGCAAGGCTGCTGCTGACCTGATGCCCATGAGACCGTGGGTTCTGCCGTAGTACTTCAGCCTGAAGCGGGGGTCTGCGGCTGTCGCCAACACATGCTTCTNAGGGTCATCAGGGCAATGAGAGTCCACCCATCAGACGTCAGTTTCAGGGCTTCACCATCCCGGCCATAGCCGTCAAGCCAGCTGGGGAGAACAGGTTTCAGGTGCAGCACACGCTGCATCATGTCCAGGGTCGAGTTCCATCTCGTCTCCGTGTCCAGATGCAGTGACTGGTAAGTGAGTCCTTCTGCAGCTGCGCGGTTCACCAGCGACTGCTCACGTGGTGTCGACCTTGTGACAAAGACTGCGATGCTGCGTGCGGATGAGATGACTTCGGCAACAGCATCGAGGTTCATGAGATCATTCACGGCAAGATTCATGATGTGGCCTAGGCATCTGATATACCCGGCCTTTTCAAAGGAACAGTCTGCAGAGGGGACAATGAAGTTGTCTATCATGGCATCATTGGTGCTCTCGTTGTCCATGGTCAGGCAGAAGATGCGATCCCACAAGCCCCAAGACTTCAAAGCCGAAGAGAACACCTCAAACATCCTAACAGCAGTAGGATTTTCAGGCATAGCTGGGAAAGACAGAGCAATTGCCTTGATGTTCCAGTCCTCCATCCAGTGTGCCGTGACACCTACGTACTTCATCCTGTTATCCCCCTTCTAGACGTCTGTGGTGAAAGACACAGCAGATTTTACCTCAGACAGCTGCCTCCGGATCCTCGTGCGAAATGCGGCTGCAGCAAGCACAATCTGCCTGGAGATGGTCATCCGCCCCGGCATCACCGCCGCTGGATTTGCGTGCGCGAAGGCTTGCTGCAGCCAGTACGACTCCATGCTAAGGAAGCTGACGTTCTTGTCGATGACGTGTTTCCAGACACAAGTCTGGAAGTACTTCTTGTCAAAGAGAACCCCCAGCGCCGCTACACCACGCGCGATGATGGTGTTCTCCACGTTCACCCCCACTGCGCCCTCTGCTTCTGCTTGTACGGCCACTGCCTGGGACGTGGCCATCTTGAGCGCCTGGGTTGCGGCCTCCTCCTTCAGCCGCTTGTAGACTACGGGGTGCTTGTTGCGCATATGTTTCCACATGTTGCTGGTACAGCCCTGCTTGCGGGAGTAGTTCTTGGGACAGTGGTTGCACTGGGCCCGTGGGTCATCTCTGGTGCCGGTCTTTTTGAACTCCTGCCAGATGACTGACGGTGCGCCTGTTTCATCCAGCTCCNTCCTTGCGTCTCATCGCCGCTATCATCCTCGTCGTTCTCTGAAACCGATGGGCGAGCGTTACCGGACTCGGCGACAGCGCCATCGTCGGCCATGGTGTTGAGACCGGAGAGCAGGGAGTGGCAGAGAGGAGCTGGGGAGGAGCTCAGTCACGAGCACAGCTCGTGACTGAGCTGTGCTGGTAACTGTGAAAGTTACGAGCAGAGTCCTCAACTGACGCTCACAATGGTGAACGTGCCAAGACCCCTCACAGCCATGAGGCCCTCCGGCATTGTCAATTTAAAATTGAAAGAAGCGTCTACAAGGCACATACCTGGTACTACACTTTACATGATTTCAACGACGGTTAAGCATGATATCCGGATGGAAAGGATGAAATTTGAAAAAAAAAACAAATGTAAAAAATTCAAACATTATCCGACGTAGCCGCGTGTCGCACGGAAGCGATAACGAGCATGCGAAGGAGGAAATTGTGCATGCAAAGGCTGACGCTCTCGGAAACAGCCATGGCAGCCACCGGCTACATGGGCCTAGTACACGGCAGCATACATGGGCGTAGTGAATCTATTGACAAGTGGCAGCCAGTGTGGACATTGCATCCAAGCAAAACAACACACGTCAGTACGTACTGAGGCACTTTTCGGCGCCGCTTGTACCGAATTGACGTGGAGGCAGATAACATTCCTCCACGTCATGCACGAAAGGTGCGATTCGCCCAGGTTCATCGCCTCAAAAATTGGAACTTCAGCCCTCTGCTTGGTTCGAACAAGACCTGTCGGGATTTTTGCCCCCCCCCCCCCCCGGGCGAAGGATCCGTGGTTCCACGGATCGGATCCCGCGGAAAGAACCGGATCCGCGGATGGATCCGGGATCCGAGAACCGTGAGTAGGATCCGCGGATCCGTGGATTTGGTGTGCACCCTTAGCCCAGTAGCTCCGCCCCTCCGAGAGCTCCACCAGTCGTAGACACCCGCGCCGTAGCAGTACTACCCACAACCGTCGGCTCCTCCGTTCCCGTCGCCGGCACTGTCCATCCCTTACCCGGGCTCCAATGCCGTCACTCCGCACTCGGTCTACACTCCCGGGCCGTCCTCCCGTGAGCGTAAGCTGGAGCAGTTTATCGCACTCCAGCTTGGCCTGACGCGTCCTCCTCCCCAGGGAAGTGCGAGTTGCATCACCTCCTGCTCTCCTGCCCCACCTTGCATGACTGAGACTGATCTGTGGTCGTGTCTCATTTCCTCGTATGTCGCATCGTCTCCCGTGGTCTCCTCTACCCCTTCCTGTGACGACGTTGCATGGCTTGATGATTGGCAGTCTTGGTTCGCGCCTCCCTCCACCACGTCCGCGTCCCTCGCTTGCTACCATGTGACCGTTAGCGATCTGGCGACTCTGGTCCTTGATCCTGCTGAGACTTGGATCATCGACTCTGGGGCTACGCATTACATGACGGCCTCTCGTGAGGCCTTTAGTATGCTCGGTCCTATAGGCGATGTCTCCGGTTTCTGGACGGGCTCCAGACAGGTGTTGCCTGTCCGTGGTGTTGGCGTTTTTCGTTTCCGTGGTCCTGCCGGTGACGTCTTTCTGACCGACGTCCTCTTCGTCTCTGGTCTCGAGCTCAGCCTCCTGTCCGTTACTGCACTTGACCGCATGAGTATGGACATTGTGCACTCGCGTGGTGTTGGCATAGTGTTGCTGCGTCCGTCTGGTCTCGTTGTCCTGCACCCCACCCAACGTGGCAACCTGTGGCATGTGCCGCGTCTCTCCTTCTCCCCTTCCGTCTCCTCCGCGTCGGCCGCTACAGGCCATGTGTTTGTCACTAGCACGCTTTCTCCTTCGCACACTTGCCTCTTGCACCGCCGCCTTTGCCACGTCCACTCTGTCGCCGTAGACAGCATGCTCCGCACCCAACCAGCCAAGGGCCATGACCCGGAGACTTTCCCCGTCCCGTGTCCCAACGAGTGCATTGATTGCACTCAAGGGAAGATGGACCAGTCCACGTACCCTCTGTCTTCCTCCTGTGCATCTGCCCCTCTTTACCTTGTCCACTCGGATGTCATGGGCCCTCTCCCCACCGAGTCCGTCAGCGAGCACGGCCGCTATGTCCTCACCCTCACTGAGGAGTACTCTCGCTACCACTGGGTCTTCTGCCTTCGGCAGAAGAGCGATGTCGCCCGCACCATCCAGGACTGGCTTGTCCTTGCGGAGCGCGAGTGTGGCTGCCCTCTTCGCCGCTTTTGCTCCGATCGCGGTGGTGAGTACATGGGCGAGGCCACGACCTTTCTCACCTCACGCGGTGTCCACCATGAGACATCCGCGCCCTACACGCCTGCCCAGATTGGTGTTTCCGAACGGTGGAACCTTACCATGGCCGACGCCGTCCGCACCATGCAGGTCGAGTCCGATCTCTTCGATGGCTTCTCCTTTGAAGCCATGGCCTACATGACCTGGGTCTGGAAACGGATTCCCCACGGCCCCCTTCTTCGCCAGTCCACGCCTTACCAGCATTGGTGCGGTCAGCGCGCTGACCTCCGCCCGGCTCGCGTCTGGGGCTGCGTGGCCGTGGTGTGGCTGCCCGCCCCGCAACAGGGCAGCAAGCTCATCTCCCGCGGACGTCCCTACACTTTCCTCGGTGTCCCTCGTCAGTCAAAGGCCTGGCACTTCTGGGATCCCTCCTGGAACTGCATCGTCGAGTCCCGGGATGCACTCTTCTTCGAGGACCTCTTTCCTTGCGACCTCATTCGCTCCGGCTCGACTGTGTCTATCCCGTCGCGTAGGGGAGTGAGTCCATCGTCCGTCCTGTCACTTCCGGGTCACACATCCCCCCGACCCTCTGAGCCGACAGCCCCAGTCGCGTCCGTTGGTCCCTCCGGGCCAACAGCCCCCGTCGCGTTCCCCAGTCCCTCTGAGGCGGCAGCCCCAGTCGCGTCTGCCGGCCCCTCCGAGCCCACGGCCCCAGTCGTGTCCCCTGGTCTCTCCAAGCCGACAACCCCAGATGTGTCCGTTGGTCCCTCCAGGCCTACAGCCCTTGTCGTCTCCGCTGGCCCCTCCGGTCCGGCAGTCCCAGACGCGCCCACCAGTCCCTCTGAACCGGCAGTCCCCGTCGTGTCCACTAGCCCCTCCGGACCGGCAGTCCCAGTCGTGTCCACTGGCCCCTTCGGTCCGGCAGTCCCANGCCCCAGTCGTGTCCCCTGGTCTCTCCAAGCCGACAACCCCAGATGTGTCCGTTGGTCCCTCCAGGCCTACAGCCCTTGTCGTCTCCGCTGGCCCCTCCGGTCCGGCAGTCCCAGACGCGCCCACCAGTCCCTCTGAACCGGCAGTCCCCGTCGTGTCCACTAGCCCCTCCGGACCGGCAGTCCCAGTCGTGTCCACTGGCCCCTTCGGTCCGGCAGTCCCACACGTGCCCGCCAGTCCCTCCGGGCGAGCAGCCCCAGTCGCGTCCGCCAGCCCATCCGGGCCACCTGCCCTGGTTGCATGCGCTGGCCCCTCCAGGCCAGCAACCCCATCTGCCTCCATGGGCCCGTCGGACTTAGTGCCATCTCATGCCCTACCACGCTACACACGTGGCCTAGGTGGCAGCCTCCGACCCAGACCATCGACGAGCGTGCTGTCGCACCACGCTCTGTGGCACCTCGAACCCCCATGGCTCCACGTGTCTCCTCTACTCCCACGGTCATGAGTGGGGACCCTGGCACCAAGGCCCTCGGCTTGACCACCTCGGCCATCATTGCAGACCTTCACCCCGGCTCCGCACTGGGCTATGCCATGCTCCATCATGAGCATCGGCACGCTGTTGTGGTTGCACTCATGCGCATCCCACCAGGGACTTGAGATGCACATGCTCTCTCAGTCCATTCCATAGCACGCCTGGAGGACCCAGCCACCCTACGCGAGGCACAAGCCTCTCCTGAGGCCGCACACTGGGACGCCGCCTGTGCTGATGAGCTCGCTGCTATCCGACAGCACCATGTGTTTGACCTCGTCGACCTTCCTCTAGGTCGGAAGGCCATCGGCGCCAAGTGGGTTTTTTTGTGCAAGTGGAAGCCCGACGGGTCCTTGGATAAGTACAAGGCCCGCCTTACAACCAAGGGGCTGCCCAGATTCCTGGGGTCGACTACGACCAGATCTTTGCCCCAGTTGGCCGGTTCTCCACTAGCCGGGCGCTCTTCAACCTGGTCGCCCAGCATGGGTGGGAGCTACATGAGATGGATGTGAGCAACGCGTTTCCCCATGGCTCACTGGAGGGTGAGGAGCTCTACATGGTGCAGCCCCCAGGCTTCGACGGCGGCACTGGGAGAGTCTGGCGACTGCATTAGGCCCTCTATGGCCTAAAGCAGTCGCCTTGGTGCTAGAACCAAGAAACAAGCAACACGCTCCTTCGGTGTGGACTCGAGCGCAGCACCGCTGACCCCGCACTGTTTGTCAGTCCGCGAGGCCAGACTTTTGCCGTTGTTCTGGTTTACGTCGACGATCTCCTCATCGCGTCGCCAGACACGACTACCATCCAGCGCGTCAAGGACTTACGCTGCCTACCAGATGAAGCATATCAGATCTGCCAACGTCTTCCTGGGCATGGAGCTTGAGCATGATCGCTCCCAGGGCGTCCTACACATCCACCAGGCAGCCTATGTGCAGACTCTGTCCACCCGCTTAGCGGAGGACCTGCCACTCGTGCTGAGCGCATCCTCACCCATGTCACCCGATGGCCAGGTGAAGCTGAAGATTCCTGACCCAGCCATCGTGGGGGAGCCAGTTGACGTGACTACGTACCTGCGAGTCATCGGGTCACTGATGTTCCTGGCGACGACGACGCGCCCAGACATCGTGTTTGCCATCAACCTACTGGCCCAATTCTCTTAGGAGTTGTGTCACCTCCACTACAAGGCCGCGATCCGAGTACTGCACTATGTTGTCTCGACTCCTCGACGAGGTCTCATGTTCCGCCGTCAACCGTCTGTGGTCGCGGTGGGATACACCGACAGTGACTGGGCCGGCAGTCCGGACGGTGAGAGTCGCACAGACTGGATCTGTCTGATTAGCGGGATAGCTGTGTCCTGGCATAGTGGCAAGCAGGGGTGCATTGCACGCAACACTGCTGAGGCTGAGTATGTGGCTCTTGGCTTAGGCACAAGTGAGAGTGTGTGGCTGCGTCGTTTGTTGTCCGAGTTGCGTCAGCCTGTCGCATCCATCACGTTGCATTGTGACAATGAGAGTTCCATGGCCATCGCCGACAATGACGGCGTGCATCACACACGCACAAAGCACATTAATGTTGAGTATCACTATGTGCGTTCATTGTTGCACGACGGCAGCATCAGCATCGTGTGGGTTGAGACAGCACGACAGTTGGCTGACTTCTTGACCAAGGCACTGAAGTTTGACTCGTTCAAGAAGGCTGTGAGTTCGGTCGGCGCACGTCCGTGAGTTGCTCTCTTTGTCCCTGCTTGCATCTCTGCGTGGTCTGGGGGAGTCTGGTGGTTGTCTGTGTCTGTGCCCGCACATGTGCACTACGCGTGTGAGTCATGGGGGAGTATTGGTTTTCGTGCATCTCTCATTTTTACTCTGTTGTGTTCTCCCGGCTTGTGTACATCGGTGTGCAGATGACTGACGGCGAGTCTCGACGCTGCTGGAGTGTCGTGCGGTGGAGGCAACGTGCGCTGAGGCCCACGCACCGTTCGCTGAGGCCTCCTCCCTAGGGCAATGCGCTCAGCTCCATCGGCAGGCCTCCGTGGTCGAGCCGCCGGCCGTCACTGCCACTAAAGATGCTTTTTTTGTGCACTCAGCTCTGTCTCTGGTTGTGGCACTACATCTGCATCGTCATGCTATGCCTAGGGTCCGTGTCTCCTGCTGTGTGGCCTTGCTTGGTGTCACTGACTGTCGTAGGTACTGCCCGGGCTCGGGCAGCCATAACTCTTCGCTGGTATTCTTCTAGCTGATTCTGACCGCACGACTGCATTTGCAGCATTGGTGTTATGGTATGGTCCAGTTTTCAGGCAAAACGGACGACGCCCGGGGTTTGGGCTGTCGGGCGTCTGGCAGGGCTCACCGAGAAAACCCTGCCTGCCAGGAAATAGGTTAAGGAGTATCTTGTGATTTGCTGTTTAGGTGAGCAACAAGTTCTACACTAGTGGGGGGGAGCTAGAACTTGGAGGGGTCTCCCATTGTTGCTCGTTCTTCATTTCTAACCAGTTACTTTCAGTTTTCAGCTCCTTTCTGGCGCTAACACTGGCGCGCTCGTTTCTGAGTAACAAACCCAGAGATTCCAGACTTCGACTCTAGAGCAGCGGACTGAGGGGGCAGCTGACTTAAGCAATGAGCGTGGAAGCCCGCACGCTGCATCAACAACGCTGCTGCCCCAACCTGCTCTCTAGGTTTTTCCAACTAAGAGCTCAATGCTCTCACTGACCATGGTGTCTACAAACTAGTGGATCTTTCACCAGGTTGGAAGGCGTTGTCATCCAAGTGGGTTTACCATCAGGATCTTCATCCGGTCAGCACTGTTGGGCAATACAAGGCTCGTCTCACTGCCAAAGGGTTCTCTCAAATCCCTTACATTAACATTAATGAGAATTTTGCTCCATTTGGTTGATACATCACTGCCAGAGCCCTTCTCAAATTGGTAGCCTGACATGATTGAGAATTGGAACAGATAGTTTTTAACAATGCACTTCTTCACGGTAGAATTGATGAGGATGTTTACACGTTTCAATCCACTGGGTTCACCAATGGAACCAATAGAATGTGGCGTCCTTGCAAATCCCACTATGGGCTGATGCAACTCCCTTGCTATTGGAATCAAGATTAACCTCCACTCTAGAAAAGAGCGGGTTTTGCAAGAGCATAGTTGATCTTACATTGTTTAAGAGTGCTCCCTCCACTCCTCTCATGGCTGGTCTTGTCTATGTCAATGATTTGCTAATTCCATCCCCCACCTCTATTATTGTGTAGCACATGAAACTTCTCTTGCAGTCCACATACACAATATGATATCAGATCTCCCCGTGTCTTCTTGGGCATAGAGCTGGAACGCGACCACTTGAAACACATCCTCCATGTTCAGCAGGCTACGTATACTCGCAACCCAAGGGAGCACTTTGCGCCTCTACATTCCACAGTTCCCTCTGCTTGCATCCCCATGACCCCAACAAGGAAGAAACTCCTCCAGTTACAGGATGTGTCTAAGCTGGGAAAGGTAGTGGATGTGATTGAATGCCTGAGAGTGATTGGTGCCTTGATGTATCTTGCCACCAACGCTCATGCTGATGTGGGATTTTCTGTGAACCATCTCTCACACTTTCTTCTGTTTCCCTGAGAGCGTCATCTCGAGGCTGCACTCCGTGTAGTGTGCTACACACTCTCTACAGTGTGTACATGACTGTACTTTGGAGCACAAACCTCATTCATTGTGGATGGGTTCACCAGCAATGACTGTAAAAATGAAACCGAATCGTGCAGTAGGAATGGTTATGTCTTCCTGAATTAGGGAGCTATTGTATCTTAGAAGAGCAGCAAGCAAGGTTGTGTAGCAAAAAGCATAGCAGAGGCTTAGTATGTGGCGTTCGGTGTAGGTACCTCTGAAGCTTTCTTGCTCAATCACTTGCTACAGGCACTGCACGTCCCCATCTACTGCATCACTTCACGGTTTGATAATCAAGACATAAAGGCCGATGTCAAGAACTATGCCATGCACCACTCTTACACTAAGCTCATGAATGTAGGGCATCATTTGTTTGTGGATACATCACTCTTGGAATTTTTTGGGTCGCTTGGGTGGAAACAAGATCACAGAAGGCTGATTTTCTCACCAAGGTACTTCAAATATGCCATACATGTTGTCGGCCTTTCATATCCCCATGATTCTGGGTAATGTGTGCTTCCTGTCAACATTTCTGTTCCACCACCATGTTTATGCATTTTCGAGTGTGATGTTGCACTGATACACGTGAGATCTATTTCTTCCGGTCATGGGGGTGTGTTAATGTTTTGTCTAGTTCATGGCCTCTCACATCTAGAATGCCCTTTTGTCTTGCACCACATGCACTCGCACACATGTAAAAGGGATTGAGTAAGAGTGACTTCACCCTTAGATTTTACACTCAAGACTGGAGCTTGACAGTGAGCCCAATCTCTCCAGGCAACCAATGAGCATTCCCAGGCTTCTGCGTGGGATAACCTGGGGACATCAGGTCCTCTCTCTTAATTGTTTTCCTTGGATGAGGAGGAGGCTTGACCTCGGACACTTTAGGATACCCTGGTCTGCCTCCATATGTGCATGTCGGTTTTGGGGAGCTGATATGTTTTCCGGGGTGCTGATCCCTAGGGGGGCACAGTGTCGGCCGTTGGCCATGCACTAGTGGGAAGCTGCCTTCGGTATAATACCAAGAGGTCGGGCTCGACCCCCGGGTGGCTGTGTGGCCGCACCTTGTGTGATGCATGAGCGAGGTGTGCGCCTACCCATCCTAAGACTCTTGCTCTCCTCTCCCGACTTTGTCTTGGTTTTTTTCTAACTGCAAACTTCACATCCATGGCGTTTGTGTCCCGTGTGGATCTTCCCACTCCTCATGCCCTTCACACACTCCCCTCGCACATCGAAGACTATTGATGAAATGCAACCGTTGTACGGTGTGAAAAATGGAGAGTGGAGCAATCCTCGACCATGCTCATGCGCGTCTCTTTGTATAGAGTTTGTCGACAATGCAAAGTCATCGTTTTGTAAACATGAAGTTGGAAAAACCACCAAAATAATCCCGCAGCCATAATCATAGGAAAAAGGCGGCTAGGTGCTTCAACATTTTGCAAAACAATGACAAATCTATTTACGAGTGGAAAAACTTTCTAGGCAAATGTACACAAGAAGGGCCTACAAGTAAAAAATGAAAACACCAACTATAGTGTACTGTACGGATATTTTACTGTGAAAATGGTTGTTGAATGGCTCAACTCTAGCCCGGAAAAAAACCCTTGGTCGGATTTGAGGCAAGAAGAGTGCCACGGCAGCTTCATGACACATTTATACTTCTACACTGGGCTAAATACTTTGTACTAATCTATGTTTAATTGTGGTGGGGTGTTTTTACGTGGGGATAGAGGGTTAGCCAAGGTGCGTATCCTTATTGAGAATGATGCTGGAATGTCCGAACAACTAACACGTTGACTTATCTCTGGATGTTGCTATGGGTTAATGGTTTGTGTGATGCAACAGTTGGGCCTGTTGAAAAATTGCCCCTCCGCATGCCCAAGTGCGGCGTCGGGAGGCGCTGACGAGCCGCCAGAAAATGGAAACTCCGCTCCGGCGGATCTGGCGACTTCACATTTGCTTGGATCCTAAAATGGAGATTGCCCCTGAAAGTTGACGAGTCGCTGAATCGGGTGGAAGTTGTTTTTCTGGAATCGGACAAGTATCGAGGGAGATATGACCTTCCAAAGTTGGGGTGTGCGCAGCGACTCCGGGAGCCGGCTGCGACTCGAAATCCGGTTGATAATCGACCGGATTGAGTAACAAAAATACCATCTGGAGAAAATGCTCCGATAGGCCTGCCGAGGCGTCCGGTGGATGATCCACCTGATCCGGCGGATCATCCACCGGATCCAGTAGTGCAGGTTGTTACTGAGGGACGGCCTAAAATCTGGCTCGGAGTCCAAAACGCAGTAGTACGTTTTGTTACTCGGGGACTTCGTCAGAATTCTGACTGCAGGTCCACGGACAGGTTTCGAACCTCGTCACATCCCATCACCAAACGCGACCCAAAAGTGGGTAGGGTGCGTGGAAACAGTGCAGGGGACCCCGACACCATGTGCAATGGGATATGCGCCTTGGGAAAGGCGCTTCGCACGTGAACGAAGGCGCCACGGCGAGTGGCGGCGTCAGGCTTCTGTGGTGGGTGAGACCTGCGCTTTGACAAGCATAACTTGAGCTACGCTTGGCCAAATCGCACGCGGTTTGGTGCGCTGGAGAGCTCACAACTAGCCCTACAAATGTTGTGATCATGTCCATGTTGAAAAAATAACTCAAAATGACGTTATTCCCTTCGCAAACTGACTGTCTTTAAATTCCTGCTCACATAGCGTAAGGCGACCAGAAAGCTCACGCTCAGTCTCAGATTCGCCCAAAACAGTAGACGTGAACCAATAGAGCCTATCAGACCAACATCAGGACCGCACCACACGGATCTCATCCTAACAGGGCCCACAGTCACAAGCGAGCTCAACGCTCATTTCATGGTGGGGCCCTCCTTGTTTCCCCTCATGGCTCTGTGAACTTCTACCTTTCCACTTCTGTACACATCCTCTGTTCACACCTCATCCATGGTGCATATCTGACTGTGTCCTTGGTATTCTTTACACCACTTGTTCTTCCCTCACTCTCCTGTCATCACTTACTGGAATCAGAGCATTCGGGAAGACACGTTACACAGAAAAAGGGTGATGCATCATAGTGCTTCCCAAGGATTCGGGCCATAGGGATAGCCACCGCCTCCATCACTGCNACATGAGGTATCAAGCTGAACCAAAAGCGACGGTGGTGGTACTCCAAGTCACCGTGGCAGAAAAAGCAGCCAGTAGCCACCAGCAACAACATGTAGGAGCCAAAATCTACCAGCAGCAGCAGGTGCATCCGCGCTATGGGAGAAACAGCTGTAGAAGTTGCATTGAGTGGAGCCGTAATTGGAATCTGTGGCGCAGGTGGCACAAAAGTATTTTCTGTGGAATTCTACATCCCAAACGAGCAGCTTGTATCCAGAGTTTGGCACCCATGGCTGTATTGGTTGTATTCAAGTAGAATCAACAGCAGCCGGCAATAGCCAGCGTCAAAGGCGGCTGTCACAAAAACAGCCAGGACCATCAGCTGGCAGCATAGCCATATAAAGGGCCGGAAGCAGCAGCTGCCAGCATCCACAGCTGTAGCCGGCAGTAGCAGCCAGCAGCTAGAACCAGCAGTTTGGAGTTGTAGCCGAAGCTAGCAGGATCAAGCAGAAGTGTCAGCGTAGCCACAGCTGGAGCCTACAGCTGGAAGGAGCACGCAGCACATTCAAGCGTCTGAAGTAGAACCTACCTCTGGATTAGATTGGCTAAGACGCTTTGCAAAGCGTCTTAACCAATTTCATAAAACCTACCTCTACGTCAGCCGCCTGTGCCACTGAGTCTCACGCTAAGGCCAGATTGGTGCTTGGGTCTGTAACATCAGAAGCTGTTGACATCGAGGTACATCTGGCAGCAGCAGCAGCAGCAGCAGTAGCAGTAGCCTCAGAAATCACAACAGCAGCATGTGACATCACCTCATCAGAATCAGCTATTTGCGTTTCTACAGCGGCTGTGGTGGCATCACCAGCAGCGGAAAAGTCCTTTTGTGAGCACAAACATAACACCGCTGATCTCTGCCGCAGCTTCTTCATCAACGCGGTTAGTAGCTGTGATCACCT
>SZWC01022714.1:12109-36186 GCA_023375785.1 Penium margaritaceum
CGATGAAAAGACGCTCGGCAAAGGAGAGTCACTAGATCCTATGTATGCTCCCAAATCAGGAGAGTGGGTTGTGTTACTCGAGTCAAGTGATCAGGCAACAGAAAACATGCACATGGTGCCAGTGAAGAATGGTGCTACAGGGATAGTGGCTGTGCATACTGACACAACGACGGACTCTGACACTCAGTCTAAGTCGTCCGAGGTCGTTGAGTCGAACTCTGAGGCCGGTGGCTCTTCCTCAAACAGCGGATCAATGGCAGCAACAGAAGCAACTAAACCTTGAAGTACCTTCAGCAACACTCCGGCGTAGTACGTGCCAAGAGAAACCTCCGCCTAAGTACAATACTGATGATGAGAAATGGAGCGGACTAAGCTGGTCATGCTTGGCTCAGGGAGAGCTTGTGACTGTAACGGACGCTATGAACATGCCAGATGCGGCAAATTGAAGGAGGCAGCGGATAGCAAAATTATATCCATTGAAGAGAACAGAACATGGGTTCTGGTGGACAAGCTTCCAAATACACACGTGGTGGAGTCAAATTGGGTACTCTGGAAAAAGTTCAAGCAGGATGGTACTATCGACAAGTACAAGGCAGGAGTTGTGGCGAAGGGTTTTTCCTAGCGTGCAGGCTCAAAGTATGAGGAAACCTCCACGCCTGTCATCACCTTTGTCTCCATCAGATCCATGTTGGGTATCGCTATTGCAAAAGATCTGGGGGTAAACCAGATGGATGTCAAGATAGCTTTCCTCTACGGGAAGCTAGACAAAGAAGAATTGATGGAAGTGCCCGAGGGAGTGAAAGCTCGAGAGGGCAAGGTTTGCAAATGGGTCAAAGCACTCTATAGGCTGAAATAGGCTCCAAGGATGACGTACAAGGAGATGGACAGCTTCATGGCCTTGCTCACCTTCAAGCACTGCCTGAATGATCCTAGTGTTTATGTGCGGGAGGATAAGCAAGGCTTGATACTGGTTACACTTTACGTGGATGACCTGATCATGTGCTCGTCATCGGTCGAGCTATTGAACAAGCTGAAGACAGATCCCACTAATAGGTTCCAGATGAAGGACATGGGTCCGCTCGAGTTCTACCTCGTAATAGCCGTCCACCACAAACGAGCAGCAGGCACCATCAAGCTGAACCACACCAAGTACATCATGGAAGTCCTCAAGTGCTACAACATCGAGGATTGCATGCTCATCAGCACACCCATGACAACAGACATCAAGCTCTCCTCCTCCAAGAGCCCCAGCACGGAAGCACAAGGGCGTGAGATGGAGAACATTCCCTACCAGCCTCATGTATGCCATGGTAGGAACATGCCCTAACATTTGCTATGCTGTGGGACAAGTGAGCATTTTTGTGGCCAATCAAGGGCCACAGTACTGGCAAGCAGTCAAGCGTATCATGCGCTATCTACAAAAGACCCAACACATGGGACTTGAGTTTGGAGGCCAAGAAGGATATGACCCGTTACGGCTGGTGTGCTACACAGACGCCGACTAGGGAGGAAGAATCGTTGACAGAAAGTCCACGTCGGGCTTTGTGTGACTCATGAACGGTGGTGTAGTCTCTTGGGGAAACAGAAAGCAAGACTGTGTCTCCTCTCTGTTGCTGAGGTAGAGTACATTGCTTTGTCAGAAGCATGTAAGGAGACACTATGGCTATGCAATTTACTTGCTGAGATGAAAGTGCCACAAACGGAGGCAAAAACGGTCCGCATAAAAAACAAGAGCGCCATAAAAATGGCACAGGATGATGTCATCTCCCGGTGGACCAAGCACATCGACATCAGGTATCACTACTCATACGACCTGGTCACAAAGGAGATCGTGGACCTAGAATACGTGGAGACCTAGAAGATGCTCGCAGATTGCATGACAAAAGCACTGGACAGCATAATAGACTCTGCAGGTACTTAAGGATCCGTATGGTCAAAGCAGCGGATGAAGATTGAGGCCAAGACTGCTGGAGAGAGGAGGGATCTCATAGCTAATGGACAAAGGTACAAGGGAGAGTTTGTTGACCTCATATGCTCCCTGTCCATGCACTGCTCCCTTGGAGAAAGTCCGCTAAGTCTGGTCCTCATAGACAAGGCATGCAATGCTCCTTTGCAGCAAGTCCCCTTGGTCTAATCTGGATAGTATAGCCAGCAAATACAACCTAAGACAAATCCTGATCAAATCTTAGCCGGATGACTAATTTTCTTTGTGACCAAAAGGGGGATAGGAAGGTTCTGAGACACATCTTAAAGCATTCCAAGGTCCTTCCTGGTGGCTGGGGCCACTAGGCGGTCACAAGGAGCACCATGTAGGCAGGCGGGATGACGCAATCCAGATTGCTTCCAAAGTGGCCCATCTAAGGAGCCACTACACGCCTATGCTAGAAGCTGGCTCTAGGACTATAAGAACCTGGCAATTACCTGTTACTGAGTACGATTCTTGCCTTTGAGATCCCTCACACAGTTGTCCACCAGAGGTAGACACTAAAGAAACATAGGTTGGTCTAAGCCCCAGGAGTTTGCTCCTTGCGCAAAAGTGACCAGGTGCTAAGGACACAGTGCAAGGAAGTAATTCCTATGAACTGATCAGTGTGGAAACTTAGCTGTGAGGGTGATATCATCTCTTGGTTGTAATACCAAGAGCGGTCAGCGTGAACCATTGTGTTGGAACCCGTTTTCTAGACCGTCGCCATAGGCAGGTTGAGAGTGTTGGCTCAAACAACCTTTGGACGCCTGGAACTCACTACCGTTTTCGTGCATAATGCCTTGACCTTCTTGCTTGTCTACCGCTCTACCATCGTGACAAACTCTTGCAACTTCTCCTGGACCTCTTCCTTTGTCTTGAGGAAGTAGATCCACATCTTGCAACTGTGGTCATCGATGAAGGTCAAGAAATACTTGCTGCTGTTGTTTGAAGCGGTGCGGAATGGTCCGCTTACATCAGAGTGAATCAGGTCCAAGATTGCTGCCGCAAGTTGCCTATTACGGTCAAAGATCTTTCCTTTGCCTTGCCTTGGAGGCATGGCTCAGAAAACCTTTTGCATTTTCCCTCATCCTTGGCCTTCCATACCTCCATCCCATGAATAACTTCATGTTACTGCATAGCTTGCAGTGTACTGTCGGCCACATGGTTAAACCGCAAGTGCCACAACTTAGCATGTGTGTTGGTGGAGTTGGCTGCCATGGTGACGGCTTGTGGTACAACATCAGGCTTTGCAGACTTGAGCTTTTGAATATCCGCATATCCCTCATTTGTACTCTGAAAGGGTTTGGTCTGCAGCACATTGAGTCCATCAACTCTTGGGACCTGTGTGAAAAGACTCTCCTTGGGATAGGACATCTTGATGTCCTTGTTTTTGACAATCACGGCCTCCCACCCTGTGAAGATGATCTTCATATCGTGGTCTGGGATTTTGGATTCTCACAAGAGGTTTGCCGCAAAGCACAACATATAGACGACGTTCTCCAGCTTCAAGTCTTTTTTAGCACCGTTCAGGTTAATATTAATCAACTTATCTCTCTTGCCTTGCGCATGGACACAGCTGTCGTTGGTACACCTGAAGCAACATTTAGTGTTCTCAATGGAGATGAATCCATCCTTCTCCCTTGAAGAGTGGTGATTCGTGCCAGAGTCGAGCCCGTAGGTTGGACGCAGTTTCGTTCCCTTGGTTGCCAGTAAACTCTCAGTCATCATGTTCGTCAACTCCTTACCCTTTCGTTTGTCCTCATATCTATCACCATGATCTCCATCTTCCTTCTCGGGAGCCTAGCACTCCCGTGCCCAATACCCAGGCTTGCCGCAATTATGGCACTTCCCAGAATGCTTTGAACTCTTTCCACTACCACAATTGCCTTTTCCTCCATCGCCACGCTTCCGTTCCTACTCTTACCAGAAGAGGAAATATTAGTACGACCACTGTACTATTGGCTGAAATGTTAGCCTTACTAGCACTGTGATGCATGGCCTCGTTGCGCATGTACTCGGACCCTGCCTCCTACGTCAAATCCTCTTCCTTCCAACCGCCAAAGGCGGTGATGAAAAGACCCCAGCTTTCAGGTAGGACCATGAGGAGGATCATGGCCTGCATGTTGGTGTTGATTCCCCAGTTCATTTGAGTGACTTGCTGCAGCAGTCTTTCAAATTGTAACAAGAAATCCAGAATCGTCGGTTCCTTGCTCACCCTCATCAAAATCAGCTTTTGGAGGATGAAGAGGCGATTTACAAGAGCCGTTGATTGGTGTACACGTACAAGATTCTCATAAGCCTTTGATATATGTGTGATACCTTGGAGGTGGACATGCTGTGACTCATGCATTGATATGAGAAGAATCGCAAGCGCCATGTCATTTTTGATACTCCACGCTTCATATCCAGGATCTTTTTTGGAGGTTGAACCTCTTTTTGAAGGAACATCTTCAAGTAGCCACGCAACCTCATGACAATCTCAAATTGCCATATCCACAAGGGAAAATCAAATCCTATGAACTTTGACATCCCAACATTGACCTACTCGAGAGTGAGCATCGCGGGTGCTGTCATATTGCTTCTCTGCCTCTCTGCTTCTTTCCTTCATTGCGGCCCATGTAGGCTGTTATAGGCTTTTCTCTGCTACGCGTTTAGAGGGTGCAGATCCATCGCTTACCCTGTAGCCGTTGATTACCTACAGATAGAGAAAAACGTACACTGGCGAACCAAGGATCGTGCCTCCAAGGGCAGAGTTTATCCTTGGCCTTTGTTTGCTAAGTGCTAGCACACGACGTTGGAGTTGATGGAGCAGATGGAGGAGATGGAGATGATGGAACTTATGTGTGCTACAAGACAGAGAGGGCGCAACACTGCGTAGAAGCGTGCCTTACAAGTAGTCGATGTGGGCCCATAACCCTTTCTAAACCTACATGAGGCGACGGTCTAGAATACGGGTTTGGACAAAATGGTTCCCACTGACCGCTCTTGGTATTGCAATAAAGGGATGATATTACCCTCAAAGCCAAGGTTCCATACTGAGTAGTTCATATGAATCACTTCCTTGCACTATGTCTTTAGCACCCAGTCACTTTTGCACAAGAAGCAAACTCCTGGAAATTAGACCAACCAATGCTTCTTTAGTGTCTGCCTCTGGTGGACAACTATGTGAGGAGTCTCAAAGGTAAAAACTGAACTTAATAACAGGCAATTGACAGGTTCTTATAGACTCAGAACCAGCCTCTAGCCTAGGCGCACAGTGGCTCCTTGGATTAGCCACTTTGGGAGCAATCTACATTTCGTCATCCCACTGCCTACATAGCACTCCCTGTGACTGGCAAGTGACGCTAACCACCAAGAAGGTCCTTGGAATGTTTTAAAATATCTCTTAGAACCTTCTTGTCCCCTTTTTGGTCACAAAGAAAATTAGTCACCGGGCTGGGATTTGACCTAGTGACCTCTCGTCCCAAGGACTAAGTGTGGAAGGTCTAAGCCACGAGTTATCCTAGGTAGTATTTTCTAGCTATACTATCCAGATTAGACCAAGGGGACTTGCTCCAAAGGAGTACTGCATGCCTTGTCTGTCTGGACTTGACTTAGGAGACTTACTCCATTAGGAGAAATGCATGCCTAGTCCGTCCTATGCCTGTCCAAACATCAGCCATGGACAAGGAGCATATAAGGTCAGCATGTGAGAGGGCTGACTTGCCCAAGCTCTAGCTCTATATGTACTCCATCATTTGGAGTGATTTAATAAAAATTCTTTAGCACAAGTGCTGCCCTTCTAATCCTACATGCTCGCTGCTCCAAGGCTCCCTCTCTCCTTTAGTTCCAATACAAGGGCAAAACTGATATGTACTACAAGACAGAGAGGACAAGAAAATGCACAGAAATGTGCCTTACAACTAGTGAGTGAGGGCCCATAACCATTTGTCAACTTGCCTGAGCCAATGGTCTAGAAAACAGGTTCCGACGGAATGATTCTTGCCGACCGCTCTTGGTATTGCAACCAAAAGATGATATCTCCCTCAAAGCGAAGGTTCCATACAGAGCAGTTCATTGGAATCACTTCCTTGCACTGTGTCCTGAGCACCTAGTCACTTTCATTCAAGGAGCGAACTCCTGGAGTTTAGACCAACCAATGCTTCTTTAGTGTCTGCCTCTGGTGGACAACCCTGTGAGGAGTCTCAAAGGTAAGAACTGTACTCAATGACAAGCATCTGACAGGTTCTTATAGTCCTAGAGCCAGCCTCTAGCCTAGGGACGCAGTGGCTCCTTGGATGAGCCTCTTTGGGGGCAATCTGGATTGCATCATCCTCCTGCCTACATGGCGCTCCCTGTGACCGCCAAGTGGCACTAGCCGCCAGAAATGACCTTGGTATATTCTAAGATGTCTCTTAGAACGTTCTTGTCCTCTTTTTGGTCACAAAGAAAATTAGTCACCGGGCTGGGATTTGACCCAGTGACCTCTCGCTCCAGAGACTAACTCTGGAAAGTCTAAGCCACAAGGAGTTGTCCTAGGTAGTGTTTGCTCGCTATATTATCCAGAAAAGATCATGGAGACGTGCTCCAAAGGAGTAGTGCATGCCTTGTCTATCTTGACCAGACTTAAGGGACTTACTCCAAATGAGCAGAACATGCCCAGTGTCTTGTGTTGGAGCTTGAGAAGAGCGGGAGCCTTGGAGCAGCAAGCAGAGATTGGAAGGGCATCACTTGTGCTGAAGAATGGTTATTCAATCACTCAAAATGATGGACTACAAATAGTGCTAGAGCTTGGGCAAGTCAGCCCTCTCACAAGCCACACCACTTAGCCATGGAGGCTAAGGCTCACACACTGGAGTACATAACCTCACACAAGGGAGGAAATCAGCCTAGCAATCAGGCTGACTACTCACACACGACCTAGAGAGCTAGAGAATGCTCTCATGGTACACTCCTACTGGTCACATAACCCACAAACCCATGGAGAATCGCCATGTGTCCATGGCTAGCACACAAGGATCTCACCTCACCTAAAAAATAAGGAGAGGTACCTTTATCCTAGTCAGCACACTCTGACAAGGCAATCCTAAGACCAAGGACCTTTTTGGATATTTCTCCCATCAGGTCTTGACCCTCGACCTCTTGCCTTTTTCTTTTCTCAGGCTAAGGCATGGAGCCATCGCCCATGGTCACCCGGATATCGACGGTCGATGACCCCGGAAACTACGAAAATTCATATCTCCCAATCCGACCGTTGGATCGGCCTCAAANGCTAGAGAATGCTCTCATGGCACACTCCTAGTGGTCACATAACCCACAAACCCATGGAGAATCGCCATGTGTCCATGGCTAGCACACAAGGATCTCACCTCACCTAAAAAATAAGGAGAGGTACCTTTATCCTAGTCAGCACACTCTGACAAGGCAATCCTAAGACCAAGGACCTTTTTGGATATTTCTCCCATCAGGTCTTGACCCTCGACCTCTTGCCTTTTTCTTTTCTCAGGCTAAGGCATGGAGCCATCGCCCATGGTCACCCGGATATCGACGGTCGATGACCCCGGAAACTACGAAAATTCATATCTCCCAATCCGACCGTTGGATCGGCCTAAAACTTGGACCGTAGACATTGTGCCACCTCATCTTTCCAATGGTGAAGTCGGAGTGACGATCGGAGTAGGCATCTGGTACTTTCCTGGAACTTGCTCCTGTGGACCTGGAACTGAGCCGGATAGCTTCTTTCCCAACAATCTCCCACTTTGCCACAGTGAGAGTGGCCTGAGTCCACATGCCTTCATGCAAAACAGCTGCTTCTCACGGGTCACTGGTTTGGTGCAGAAATCAGCGACCTGCTTACTGGTTGGAGTAAACTCCAGCTTGATAGCACCCTCCTGCACCATGTGCCTGATGAAATGATATGCGATGTCAATGTGCTTGGTGCGTGCATGGTGCTCAGGATTCTTGATGAGTGCGATTGCGCTCTGGTTGTCGACGCGCACAGGAACTGGAACTGCTGCACTCCCACTCAGCTCTGTCATGAGACGTTGGAGCCAAACTGCTTCCTTGGCTCCAAAGCTGAGAGATACGTACTCAGCTTCTGTACTCGAGGTGGCCACGACCACCTGCCGCTTGCTGCACCAGCTAATGGCTCCACCATTCATGAGGAACACATGTCATGAGATGGACTTGCGGTCCTCAGGGTTTGAAGCCCAATCTGCGTCTGTGACTGATGATGCTGTTGTCATTGCCATTGTAGGAGATGCCGATGTTGATGGTTCCTGTAAGGTAGCGGAAGATCCGCTTTACTGCCTTCTGGTGCTCCGGTCCGGGATTAGCCATATGCTGGCTCACAGCGCTCACAGCCTGTGCGAGGTCCGGCCTGGTTGCCACCATCAGGTACATGAGACTGCCGACGGGGATCTAGTACTTTTGCCGCTCAGCTGCATTTGCTTCTCCATTGAAGCTCATGAGCTACTGCCGCGTCTCCAGCGGCGTGCTAATGGGTTTAGCCTCTGCCATGCCAAACCGCTGCAAAACATCCTTGATATAGCGGCTCTGCTGCAGCGAGAGAGAGTGTGATTTGCGGTCACGCGTGATCTGGATACCGAGGAAGTATGATGCCTCCCCGAGATCCTACATGGCTTCCTTGAACTCCTGCCGTGCAGACATGCTGTTTGAAAGGAGGAGCATGTCATCCACATAGACAATGATGATGAGGATCTCATGCTCATGCTGCCAGCGATACACGCTGTAGTCATACTCGCTGCGCTCAAACCCCATGCGCTGCAACGCGGCATCTAATTTCTGGTTCCAAGCACTCGATGCTTGCTTGAGGCCGTACAGCGACTTTTGCAGCTTGCAGACCAGGTACTCCTGGCCATCCATGACGAACCCCTCCGGCTGCACCATGTAGATCTCCTCCTCCAAGTCACCATTCAAGAATGCCATCTTGACATCCATGTGGTGAACGTCAAAGTCCTCAGCTGTTGCATAAGAGAGGAGCGTGTGCACAGAGGCAAACTTTGCAACAGGGGTAAAAGTTTCTGTGTAGTGGATGCCCTCCTGTTGCGAGTAGCCCTTGGCGACCAGCCTCGCCTTGTACTTTTCCAGGTTACCATCTGCTCCCCGCTTCTTCTTGAACACCCACTTGCACTTGATCACCTTACGTCCTGATGGATGCTCAGTCAGCTCCCACGTGCCGTTGTCCAGCTGCGACTGTATCTCCTGCTGCTCGGCTTGCGCCCAATGTGCTGCATCCGGTGCAGCCATGGCCTCCTTATATGACGTTCGCTCATCTGAATCTGCTACAACTGCGACGTTCATCTGTTCTGGTTTCTACAGCATCAAGAAATGGCCGCGCTCACCAGGCTTGTAACTCACCCTTAGAGGGTAACTGCGACCTGGTGCTGGAGCGTTAGCGGGCAGCTGGCGCGGTGCTGCTGGCACAACTGCTGCTGCTGGTGGTGCTACATCTCCCTCTTGTGCTTCTGCCGATGAGACTGCTGTATCTGCATTATCAGACATGGGAAAGTAGAGTGATTCTCCCATTGTCACAGTAGAGGAAGGATCGGGAAAAACTGGGTCAGGAAGAATTTCTGCTCCTACTGTCTTGTCAGCTGGTGGTTCTGCCGCCTCTCCACACACGATATTGGTGCCGATGACGTTGCTCTCGTTGAAGACGTCATCCCTGGAGATGATGACGTCGCCTGTATCCCTCTCGTAGAGGCGATACGCCTTGCTTGCCACGTCATAGCCAATCATCAGCATTTGCGCACTCTTCGCGTCCTACTTTTGCCGCTTCTCTTTTGGCACGTGCATGTGCGCCAAGCTGCCAAACGCGCGAAGATGACCCACATTTGGCTTCTTGCCAAACCACGCCTCGTATGGCGTCATCTGCTCCAGGACCTTGGTTGGACTCCGGTTCTTGATGTAGACCGCAGTGCTCACGGCTTCAGCCCAGTAGTCGTAGGTCAGCCGGGCCGCGTGCAGCATGGAGCGCGCCGACTCCACAATGATACGGTTGGCGCGTTCTGCTTCCCCGTTCTGCTGCGGCGAGTACGGCGCGTTACGGTGCGCCTTGATGCCAGCTGCTGCGAGGTAGTCGTGGAACTCCTTGCTTAGGTATTCTCCACTGCGATCGTTGGGCAGCGCCTTGATCTTCTTGCCAGTCTGGTTCTCCACCATGGCCTTGAACTCCTTGAACCTGTCAAAGCACTGGTCCTTGGAGGAAAGGAAGTAGACAGCAGTGTAACGGCTGAAATCATCAATGAAGGTGAGAAAATACCTAGAGCCTCAAAGCTCTGGGTTTGCATGGGTCCACACAAGTCCGTCTGGACCAGCTCCAATACCTCTTTTGCACGCTCTCCTTCTCCAGAGAACGNTCCACTGCGATCGTTGGGCAGCGCCTTGATCTTCTTGCCAGTCTGGTTCTCCACCATGGCCTTGAACTCCTTGAACCTGTCAAAGCACTGGTCCTTGGAGGAAAGGAAGTAGACAGCAGTGTAACGGCTGAAATCATCAATGAAGGTGAGAAAATACCTAGAGCCTCAAAGCTCTGGGTTTGCATGGGTCCACACAAGTCCGTCTGGACCAGCTCCAATACCTCTTTTGCACGCTCTCCTTCTCCAGAGAACGCCTCGCGATACTGCTTCCCTTCCAAACAACCGATGCATAACTGCTGCTCAAAGTTATGAATGGTAGGCAGGTCACGCACCATCTGCTTTGCTTGAAGCTACTGCAAGGTGCGCATGCCGATGTGGCCGTAGCGTGCATACCAGATCTCGCCATCTGTCGCCTGCACCACTGCTGCAAGACTCTGCTCACGCGGGATCTTGGTCGCCCCCAGCAAGCGGTACATGTCGCCCTCCTTCACCGACTTGGCCAACTCCTCTCCTGTTTCCTTGTCGAGGATGAAGTTATAATCATCGTAAAAAACGACGCGCAGTCCTGTGTTGGTGAGAGAGGACACTGAGAGAAGGTTGAACGCAGCATCAGGCACATACAGCCCGCCATGGAATACTCCCACTTCAATGTCACGCGGGGTCTCAAACTTCATCTCCACAATCGGACGAGGGGGAATGGAGAGCAGCTGTGTGAACCACTGCTTGTGGTCCGTCAGACTCTTGGTACTCCCCGAGTCCTTGTACCACGCCAGATCCGCCTTTTCCTTTTGCGACATGTCAGACTTCGCCATGAAGAGGCGGTCGTGCTCCTCCTTGGCAACGTTCATGTTGCCAAAATGGCGCATGCCTGTCTGGTTCTGCTGCTGCTGTTGCTGCTGCTGGCGTTGCTATGACTGCTGCTGCTGTTGCTGTGGAGATTGCTGCTTTTGCTGCTGCTACTGCTGCTGCTGCTCTTTCTGGTCCCTCTTGAACTTGAAGCACTCTTTCTTGTAGTGCCCCTCTTTCTGGCAATAGTGGCACTTGCCCTTCTTCTTGCCTCTCTGCTGCCCGGACTGCTGCTGCTGCTGGTTGCGTGAGCCCATGGCCATGAAAGCTGCTTCACTGCTGCTGCCGCCATTGCGTTTTGCTGCATTGCGACGCAATACCACCTGCACCAGGTGTGTGCAGCTGAAGTCGAGGTCGAGAGTTGGCTGGTACTCTAGCGTCTCTCGCACCGTGTCGTAGCTGGTTGGGAGTCCCCTCAGCAAGAGGAGGATGAAGCGCGTCTCTTCCACAGGATTGCCGGCCGCTCTCAGCTGCTTCGCCAGCTGCTTTGCCCTGTCCAGGTACGCCTTCATCCCTTCACCACCCTGCATTTTTAGCCCCATCATCTTTTCCTCCAAAAACATGAGGAATGCAGGATCCTTGCTCTCATACTTCTT
Source organism: Penium margaritaceum (assembly GCA_023375785.1). Lineage (NCBI taxonomy): Eukaryota > Viridiplantae > Streptophyta > Zygnematophyceae > Desmidiales > Peniaceae > Penium > Penium margaritaceum. Next base: position 23,878 of record SZWC01022714.1, read on the forward strand.
GCACAACGTGTCCCACCCCTCCTTTGCAGTAGCCTTGTCCATCTACTCTCATATTTCTGCTGCTGCTTCGGCCAGAAATGTCTCTAACAGAAAATGGACTGTAGATGCTAGCAGACTGGGAATTTGGAAAAATTGAGTCCACCACTGGGAAATTCAGCTCAAAACCTTTCAGATTGACCCATAAAACAGGGTCATCAACAGGGGATTTCAAAAGATATGCCCTCTTGAAAACAGGGTATGCTTCTTCTCCTACTCCAACTCAGACCAGCCAGCGTGTAAACGGCATTTCTCCCAAACGAATCAATGGAATGCAAATATTTTTTCACCAATGGAAAGCTTAGGAAAAATACTATAATTCTCATGGGTCACTTTTTAAATTTGACGAAGAAACAAGAGAGTTATGGTCATCACAAGGCGATAGTCTTGCTCATAGAGAAGAGAGTAGCCCAGGCCGACCTTGTTTTGAGCATAACTCTCAATCGGACAGTTGGATCTTCGATATCGTGGGCTCGTTGGAACGCTTGTCTTTTGAACTTGAAGATCCAGTGGTCGATTGTCAAATCTAGTGAAGGTTTGCCCCAACCCATCACTCTCAAAGTGATATCCTGTGCTGCCTGGAAGTGACAGAACTTGGCTCAGATACCAAAAGTTGGAACTTGAGGAGAGCGGGAGCCTTGGAGCAGCAAGCATGTGTGATTGGAAGGGCATAACTTGCGCTGAAGAATGGTTGTTCAATCACTCAAAATGATGGAGTACATATAGAACTAGAGCTTGGGCAAGTCAGCCCTCTCACAAGCCACACCTCTTAGCCATGGAGGATACGGCTCACACACTAGAGTCCATAATCTCACACAAGGGAGGAAATCAGCCTAGCAATCAGGCTGACCACTCACATCCAACCTAGAGAGCTAGAGAATGCTCTCATGGCACACTCCTAGTGGTCACATAACCCACAAACCCATGGAGAATCGCCATGTGTCCATGGCTAGCACACAAGGATCTCACCTCACCTAAAAAGTAAGGAGAGGTACCTTTATCCTAGTCAGCACACTCTGACAAGGCAATCCTAAGACCAAGGACCTTTTTGGATATTTCTCCCATCAGGTCTTGACCCTGGACCTCTTGCCTTTTTCTTTTCTCAGGCTAAGGCATGGAGCCATCACCCATGCCCACCCAGACATCGACGGTCCATGACCCTCGAAACTTTGAAAATTCATATCTCCCAATCCGACCGTTGGATCCGCCTCAAACTTGGATCGTAGACATTTTACCACCTGATCTTTCAAATGGTGAAGTCAGATGGACGATCAGAGCAGGCATCTGGTACTTTCCTGGAACTTGCTCCTATGGACCTGAAACTGAGCCGGATGGCTCCTTTCCCAACAAGTTGTGGTTGTCACAAGGCGACAGTTTTTCTCAGAGAAAAGAGTGTACCCCTGGCCGACGTCGTTTTGAGCATAACTCTCAATCCGACTATTGGATCTTTGCGATCTTGAGCTCTTTTGAAAGCTTGACTCTTGAACGTGAAGATCATGTGGTCTTTTTTAAACTTGGTGATGATTTTTTCCTAACCCTACACTCTCAAAGTGACAGCCTGTGCTGGCTGAAAGTGGTAGAAGGTGGGTAAGAGAGGGAGCCTTGGAGCAGAAAGCATGACGGAATGGAAGGGTATCTATTTTTTCTGAAGAATGGTTATCGAATCACTCAAATGATGGAGTACATATAAAGTTAGAGCTTGGGCAAGTCAGCCCTCTCACAAGCTAGAGAACTTAGCCATGGAGGCTAAAACTCACATAAGTGAGGACTATAGCCTAGCAATCAGGCCAACCACTCACACACGACCCAAAGATCGAGAAAATGCTCTCATGCCACACTCCTTGTGCTCACATAACCCACCTCCCATGGAGAATCGCCATGTATCCATGGGTAACACACAAGGATCACAGCTCACCTAAAAAAAAGAGAGGTACCTTTTTCCTAGTTAGCACACTTTGACAAGGCAACCCAAGAATCTAGGACCTTTTTGGATGTTTTTACCATGAGGTCTTGATCTTGGACCATTTTTCCTATCGTTTTCTTTTCTTTGGCTAAGGCATGGAGCCATCGACCATGGGCACCCAGAATTCAGCAGTTGATGACCCAAGAAACTTAAAAAAATCATATTTCCCAATCTAACTGTTGGATCGGCCTAAAACTTTGACCATAGATATTTTTCCATTTGATCTTTCTAATGATAAAGTGCGATTGACAATCAAAGTAGGTATCTGGTAGTTTCCTCGAACTTGCTCTTGTGGACGTGAAACTGAGCGGCACAGCTCCTTTTCCAACAGTCCTTACCACCTTGTCAATTTCGTGCAAGGAGCTAACTCTTGAGGCTTAGACCAACCAATGCTTCTTTAGTATCTGCCTTAGGTGGACAACTTTGTAAAGAGTCTCAAAGGTAATAACTATACTCAATGACAGGCAACTTACAGGTTCTTATAGTCCTATAGGCAGCCTTTAGCCTACGCATGCAGTAGCTCCTTGGATGAGCCACTTTGGGAGCAATTTGGATTGCGTTATCCTCCCTGCCTACATGGCACTCCATGTGACCGCCAAGAGGCGCCAGCAATAAAGGACTTTCGAATGTTCTAAGATGTTTCTTAGAACCGCCCTGTTCCCCTTTTGGTCACAAACAAAACTAGTCGCCAGGCTAGGATTTGACTTAGTGACCTCTCGCTCGATAGATTAACTGTGGAACGTCTAAGCCACAAGGAGCTGTCCTAAGTAGTGTTTGCTGGCTATAATCTCCAGATTTGACCAAACAGACTTGCTCCAAAGGAGAATTTCATGCCTTGTCTATCTAGACCAATCTTAGGGGACTTATTCCAAGGGAGCAATGTATGCCTAGTTTGTCCTGTGCTTGTCCAAATATCAGCAATGGACAAGGAGCATTTCAGGTCAACGAACTCTCCCTTGCACCTCTGTCCATTAGCTGCAAGATCTCTTCTCTCTCCTACAGTCTTCGCCTCAATCTTCGTACGCAGGGTTGACCATACCGATGCCTCGAATACCTGCAGACTGCAATTCGCTGTCCAGTACCTTTGTCATGCTATTTGCAAGCATCTTCCTGGTCTCCACGTATTCCAGGTTCACGATCCCCTTTGCGACCAGATCGCGTGAGTAGTAGTACCTGATGTTGATGTGCTTGGTCTGCCAGGAGATGACATCATCCTGTGCTATTCGCATTGTACTCTTATTGTCGATGCGGACCTCTGTTACCTCCGTTTGTGATACTTTCATCTCGGCAAGCAAACTGCGTAGCCATAATGGCTCCTTGCATGCTTCCGACAGAGCAATGTACTGTGTCTCAGTAGTAGAAAGGGAGATACAGTCTTGCTTTTCGCTTTCAGAAGAGATTGCACTTTTGGGAAAATAGCCATCTGGCTGAGTTTCAGGTCTATAAGAGCAAGTTTCAGGAAACTACCAAATGCGTCCTTCGATTGTCGATTCAACTTCTACATTTGAAAGAGCAGGTGGCAAAATGTCGACGCTCCAAGTTTGAGGGCGATCCAGGGTCATCGACCGTCGATATCTGCGTGACCATAGGCGATAGCTCCATGCCTTAGCTTGTGAGAAGAAAAAGGCATGAGGTCCAGGGTCAAGACCTCATGGGAGACATATCCAAAAAGGTCCTAGATTCTTGGATTGCCTTGTCAGAGAGTACTGACTAGGAAAAAGGCACCTCTCCTTAGTTTTTAGGTGAGGTGAGATCCTTGTGTGCTAGCCATGGATACATGGCGATTCTCCATGGGATTGTGGGTTATGTGACCATTAGCAGTGTGTCATGAGAGTATTTCCTAGCTCTCTAGGTTGTGTGTGAGTAGTCAGCCTGATTGCTAGGCTGATTTCCTCTCTTGTGTGAGATTATGGACTCTAGTGTGTGAGCCTTAGCCTCCATGGCTAAGTGGTGTAGTTTGTGAGAGGGCTGACTTGCCCAAGCTCTAGCACTATATGTACTCCATCATTTTGAGTGATTTAACAACCATTGGTCATCACAAGTGATGTCCTTCCAGTCCCATATGTTTGGTCCCTCAAGGCTCCCTCTCTCTTCGAGTTCCAACGCTTGGTATGAGAGCCAAGTTCTGCCAGTTTCAGCCATCACAAGCCGTCACTTTGAGAATGACCGATTGGGATGAAACCTTCACCAACGTTAAAAATCAACAAGTAGATCTTCAATTTCAAGAGAGAAGCTTTACAACGAGCTGAGAATCGCGAAGATTCAACAGTCCGATTGAGAGTTATGCTTGAAACAAGGTCAGCCAGGGCTACTCTTCTGTTTGACTAAGACAGTCGCCTTTTTGATGACCATAGCTCTCTTGTGTCATTGTCAAATTTAAAAAGTAATACGTACCAATTGAAGTAGCTTTCCTAAGTTTTCCATTGGTGTAAAAACATTTGCATTCCATTGGTACGTTTGGGAGTAACACCTTTTACAAGCTGGCTAGTGTAAGCTGGACTAGGAGAAGCAGCATACCCTAGTTTCAAAGGGCATATCTCTGGAAATCTGCTCTTGATAACCCCGTTTTATAGGTCGATCTGAAAGATTTCGAGCTGAATTTTCCAGTGGTGGGCTCACGTTTTCTGAATTCCTAATCTGCTGGCCTGTATAGTCTGTATTCTGTCAGACAGATTTCTGGCAGAAGTAGCAGCGGAAGCGGAGGTAGCGCCGCCACTCAAGGGCAGCGCTGAGAATCACCAAAGCTCAAAATGACAGCAACAGGCATGCTAACAGCAGCCTAGCCCTTGGATAGGCTGGAGGGACGTGCAGATTTCACGTTTTGGAAGATCCATACCCGCCTCCTTTTAGAGGAGAGGGACTTGTGGGAGGTGGTGAGCGGCGACGAGCGCGCTGCGCCTCCACACGCAAAAGGCATCACCGCAACGGAGATGGTGGCGGGGAAGACGTCACAGAAAGGTGAAGCAGATGCAAGTTCATATACAACTACAACGGTGGCATATGAGGAGTGGAAGAAGGACAGGCAAACTTACAGGCTGCTAGTCAACACCATCTCGAGCCCGTATCTTCAGTATATAAGTAACAAGGCTACTGCAAAAGAGGAGTGGGAAACATTGTGCACGAAGTATGAGAGAAAGCATCCTGTATTCCTCATGCTTTTGGAGGAGAAGATGATGGCGTTGAAAATATAGTGTGGCGAAGGGATGGAGGCCTACGTGGACAAGGCAAAGGACCTGGCGAAGCACCTGAAAACGGCCAGCAACCCTTTGGAAGACATGCGACGCTCGACCTGACTTCATCTACATACACTTGGTGCAGCTAAGCGCAATGGTGGCAGCAGCAGCAGTGAAGCAGCTTTTATGACCATGGGCTCATGCAACCAGCAGCAGCAGCAGTTTAGGCAGCAGAGAGGCATGAACAAGAGAAAGTGCCACTTTTTGCCAGAAAGAGGGATTATACAAGAAAGAGTACTTCACATTCAAGAGGGACCAGAAGGAGCTACAACAGTAGCAACGAAAGTAACAATCTCAACAACAACAGTAGTAGCAGTCACAGTAATGTCAGCAGCAGCAGTAGTAGCAGCAACAGAACCAGACCGGCGTGCGCCATTCAAGCAACATGAACGTGGCCAAGGAGGAATACGACCGCCTCTTCATGGCGAAGTCTGACATGTCACAGAAGGAAATGGCAGATCTGGCATGGTTAAAGACTCTGAGTGTACCAAGAGTCTGACACACCACAAAGAGTAGTTTATCCAGTTGATCTCCATCTCCTTCCCCGGCCGATCGCTTTCGATGACGATCGGGTGGTGTATGATGAGGGGATTGGGATTGTGGAGATGTGGTTGGAGACCACGCGTGGCATTCAAGTGGGAGTGTTCCATGGCATGTAGTATGTACGTGATGCTACGTTCAACCTTCTCTCAGTGTCCTCTCTCACAAACACAGGACTGAGCGTCGTCTTTCACGACGACTATGGCTACATCCTCGACAAGGAAACAGGAGAGAAATTGGCCAGGCCGGTGAAGGAAGCCGACATGTACCGCCTGTTGGGGGTGATTAAGATTCTGCACGAGCAGAGTCTTACAAGAGTGGTACAGGCCACAAATGGTAAAATCTGGCATGTGCGCTACGGCCACATCGGCATGCGCGCATTGCAGTAACTTCAAATTAAGCAGATGGTGCATGACTTACCCGCCCTCTCTCACTTTGAGCAACAGTTGTTCATCGGCTGTTTGGAGGGGAAGCAGCATTGCGAGGCATTCTCCGGAGCAGGGAAACGTGGGAAGGAGGTGCTGGAGTTCGTCCACACAGACTTGTGTGGTCCGATGCAGACCCAGAGCTTTGGAGGCTCTCAGTATTTTCTCACTTTCATTGATGATTTCAGCCATTACACTGCTGTGTACTTCCTTTCCTCTAAGGACCAGTGCTTTGACAAGTTCAAGGGATTCAAGGCCATGGTGGATGACCAGACTGGCAAGAAAATCAAGGCGCTGTGTAGTGACTGCGGTGGAGAGTACTTGAACAAGGACTTCCAGGACCATCTCGCAGCAGTAGGCATTAAGGCGCAACGCACCACGCCATACTCGCCAAAGTAGAACGACGTAGCAGAATGCGCCAACCGTACCATCGTTGAGTCGGCCAACCCCATGCTTCACGCGGCTCGTCTCACGTATGGCTTTTGGGCCAAAGCAGTGAGCACTGCCGAGTACATCAAGAACCGCAGTCCAACCAAGGCGTTGGAGCAGATGACACCGTACGAGGCATGGTTTGGAAAGAAGCCAAGCGTGGGTCATCTTCGTGAGTTTGGCAGCTTGGCACACATGCACGTGCCAAAGGAGAAGCGGTACAAGTGGGACATGAAGAGCGTGGAGATACTGATGATTGGCTTCAACGTGGCAAGCAAGGCATATCGCCTCTACGAAAGGGATACATACCACGTCATCATCTCCACGGATGTCTTCTTCAACAAGAGTAACGTCATTGGCACCAACATTGTGTCTGAAGAGGCAGCACAAGCAGCACCTGATGAGTTATTAGAAACCGATGTCCTTCTTGACCCAGTCTCTCCTGATCCTTCCTTAATTGTGACAGTGGGAGAACTAGTCTAATCTCCAATGTCTGATGAAGCAGATACAACAGCTTCATTGGTAGAACTAGAGGAAGAAGATGCACCTTAATCAGCAAGAGCATTCGTGCCAGCAGCACCGCGCTAGCCGCCTACTAATGCTCCAGCACTATGTCGAATGTACCCTCTTAGGGTTCGCTACAAGCCAGGTAAGTGTGGGCAAGTTTGGATGCTCCGAAAACTAAACCAGATGAACGTTGCAGTTCCAGTACACTCTGATGAGCCGACATCGTACAAGGAGGTCATGGCTACACCAGATGCAACAGATTAGGCCCAAGCTGTGCAGCAAGAGATACAGTCGTAGCTCGATAACGGTACGAGGGAGCTGACTCAGCGTCCACCTAGACGAAACGTACTCAAGCGCAAGTGGGTATTCTAGAAGAAGAGGGCGTAGATGGGAACCTCGAAAAGTACAAGGCGAGGCTTGTCGCCAAGGGCTACTCGTAGTAGGAAGGCATTGACTCCACTGAAACCTTTGCTCTTGTTGCAAAGTTTGTCTCTCTACGCCCGCTCCTTTCCTATGCAGCAGCAGAGGACCTAGAGGTCCACCACATGGACGTCAAGACGGCGTTCCTGAACGGTGACCTAGAGGAGGAGATTTACATGGAGCAGCCAAAGGGGTTCGTCATGGATGGCTAGGAGCACCTGGTTTGCAAGGTGCAGAAATCGCTGTACGACCTCAAGCAAGCGTCGCGTACTTGGAACCAGAAGCTGGATGTACCGTTGCAGTGCATGGAGTTTCAGCACAGTGAGTGTGACTACATCGACTATCTCTGGCAGCATGGTCATGAGGTGCTCATCAACATCGTATACATGGATGATATGCTCATCCTTTCAAACAGCATGTCTGCACTACTGGAGTTCAAGGAGGCCATGCAGGAGCGCTTCCAGATGTCTGATCTCGGAGAGGCATCATATTTCCTTGGTATCCCGATCACACATGACCGCAAATCACGCTCTCTCTCACTACAGCAGAGCCGATACATCAAGGATGTCTTGTAGCGGTTCGGCATGGCAGAGGTAAAAGCCATTGGCACGTCGTTGAAGACGAAGCAGTGCCTCGTGAGCTTCAATGGAGACCGGATGTAGTTGAGTACCAGAAGTACGAAAGTGCCGTTGGCAGCCTCATGTACTTGATGGTTGCAACTAGGCTGGACCTCGCACTGGCTGTGAGCACTATGGACCAATAAAGAGCAAACTCCATACGTGAAAGTCAACGCATGGCCAATTCGAGACCCGAGCACCTGAAGGCAGTGAAGCAGATCTTCCGCTACCTTGTTGGAACCATCAATATTGGCATCACTTACAACAGCAAAGACAATAACATCATCTGCTATATAGACGCAGATTAGAATTTATACTCTGAGGACCGGAAGTCCATCTCTGGACATGTATTCCTCTTGAATGGTGGGACCATCAGCTAGTGCAGCAAGCGGCAAGTGGTCGTGGCCACCTCAAGCACGGAAGCTGAGTATGTCTCTCTCAGCTTTGGAGCCAACGAAGAAGGTTGGCTTCGGTGTCTCATGGCGGAGATGAGTGGGAGTGTAGCAGTTCTAGTTCCTGTGCGCATCCACAACCAGAACGCAATTGCACTCGCAAAGAATCCTAAGCACCATGCACGCACCAAGCACATTGACATCGCATATCACTTCATCAGGCCCATGGTGCATGAGGGTGCTATCAAGCTGAAATTTTACTCCTCCCCGCAAGCAGGTCGCTGATTTTTGCACAAAGCCAGTGACCCATAAGAAGCAGCAGTTCTATATGAAGGCATATGGACTCAACCCACTCTGATTGTGGCAGAATGGGAGATTGTTGGGAAAGGAGCCATGACGCTCAGTTTCAGGTCGATAGGTGCAAGTTCGAGGAAACTACCAGATGCATGCTCCGATTATCGATCCGACTTCTACATTGAAAAGATCAGGTGGAAAAATGTCTATGGTCCAAGTTTGAGGCCAATCAAACGATCAGATTGAGAGATATGAATTCTCAAAGTTTCCAGGGTCATCAACCGCTGATTTGTGTGTGACCATGGGCAATGTCTCCATGCCTTAGCCAGAGAAAACAAAAAATGCAAGAGGTCCAAGGTCAAGACCTCATGGGAGAAATATCCAAAAGGTCCTAGATTCTTGGGTTTCCTAGTCAAAGAGTGCTAACTAGGAAAACAATACTTCCCTTTACTTTTTCGTTATGCTGTGATCCTTGTGTACTAGCCATGGATACATGGCGATTCTCCATGGGATTGTGGGTTACGTGAGCACTAGGAGTGTGCCATGAGAGCATTTTCTATATCTCTAGGTCGTGTCTAAGTGGTCCGCCAGATTGCTAGGCTGTTTTCCTCTCTTGTGTGAGTTTATGGACTCTACTATGTGAGTCTTGGCCTCCATGGCTAAGTACTCTGGCTTGTGAGAGGGCTGACCTACCCAACCTCTAGCTTTATATGAACTCCATCATTTTGAGATAACATGCCAGATGCGGCCAACTGGAAGGAAGTAGTGGATAGTGAACTCGCATCCATTGAAGAGAACGGAACATGGGTTTTGGTGGACAGCTACCCTAACGCACACGTATTAGGATCAAAGTCGGTACTCCGGAAAAAGTTCAAGCAGGATGGTGCTATCGACAAGTAAAAGTCAAGAGTGGTGGCGCAGGGATTTTCCGAGCATGCAGGCTCAGAGTACAAGGAGACCTTTGCGCCTGTTGTCACCTTTATCTCCATCAGATCCATGTTGGGCATCGCTGGTGCAAAAGTTCTGGATGTCCACCAGATGGATGTCAAGATAGTTTTCCTCGACGGAAAACTAAACAAAGAAGTGCTGATGGAAGTGCCCGAGGGAGTGAAAGCTCTAGGGGGTAAGGTCTACAAACTGGTCAAAGCACTCTACACGCTGAAACACGCCCCAAGGATGTGGTACAAGGAGATGGACAGCTTCATGGCCGGGCTCACCTTAATGCACTGCCAGAATGACCCTAGTGTCTATATGCGGGAGGATGAGCAAGGCTTTATGCTGGTTGCACTGTATGTGGATGACCTGATCATCCGTTCGTCATCGGTGGAGCTGTTGAACAAGGTCAAGACAGATGTGAGCAACGGGTTCAAGATGAAGGACATGGGTCCGCTCAAGTTATACCTCGGGATAGCCGTCGAGCGCAATCAAGCAACAGGCACCATCGAGCTGAACCATACCTAGTACATCATTGAAGTCATCAAGCCCTACACTATTGAGGACCCCAAGCCGATGAGCAGACCCATAAGAACGGACATCAAGCTCTCCTCCTCCATGAGCCCCTGCACGAAAGCAAAACGGCATGAGATGGAGAACATTCCTTACTAATCTGCTGTTGGAAGTCTCATATATACCATGGTAGGAACACGCCCTGACATTTGCTATACTGTGGGACAAGTCAGCAGGTTTGTGGCCAATCCAGGGCAACAGCACTGGCAACCAATCAAGCGCATCATACACTATCTACAGAAGACAAGACACATAGGACTCCAGTTTGGAGACCAAGAAGGATCAGGCCCGCTATGGTTGGTAAGCTACACAGATGCCGACTGGGGAGGAAAAATCGATGACATAAAGTCCACCTTGGGCTTTGTGTGCCTCTTGAACGGTGGTCCAGTGTCTTGGGCAAGCAGAAAACAAGACTGTGTCTCCCTCTCTACCGCTGAGGCAGAGTATATATATTGCTCTGTCAGAAACATGCAAGGAGACATAGTGGTTGTGTAGTTTGCTTGCCGAGATTAAAGTGCCATAAACAGAGGCAACTGAGGTGCGCATCGACAAAGAGAGCACCATGAAAATGGCACGGGATGATGTCATCTCCCGGCGGACCAAGCACATTGACAAAAGGTACCACTGGTCACGCAACCTGGTGGTTGCAAAGGAGATCATGGACCTAGAACAGGTGGACACCAGGAAGATGCTCGCAGATTACATGATAAAGGCGTTGGAAACCAAATTGTACTCCGCAGGTACTCGAGGCATCGCTATGTTAAACGCAGTGAATGAAGAGTGAGGCCAAGACTACCGAAGAGAGGAGAGATCTCACAGCTAACGAATAGAGGTACAAAGGAGAGTTTGTTAACCTCATATGCTCCTTGTCCATGGCTGATTTTTGGACAGGCATAGGACGAACTGTTGGAACTTGAGGAGAGAGGGAGCCTTGGAGCAGCGAGCATGTGTGATTGGAAGGACATCACTTGTGCTGAAGAATGGTTGTTCAATCACTCAAAATGATGGAGCACATATAGAGCTAGAGCTTGGGCAAGTCAGCCCTCTCACAAGCCACACCACTTAGCCATGGAGGCTAAGGCTCACACACTAGAGTCCATAATCTCACACAAGGGAGGAAATCAGCCTAGCAATCAGGCTGACCACTCACACACGACCTAGAGAGCTAGAGAATGCTCTCATGGCACACTCCTAGTGGTCACATAACCCACAAACCCATGGAGAATCGCCATGTGTCCATGGCTAGCACACAAGGATCTCACCTCACCTAAAAAGTAAGGAGAGGTACCTTTATCCTAGTCAGCACACTCTGACAAGGCAATCCTAAGACCAAGGACCTTTTTGGATATNGACATCGACGGTCCATGACCCCCGAAACTTCGAAAATTCATATCTCCCAATCCGACCGTTGGATCGGCCTCAAACTTGGACCGTAGACATTTTGCCACCTGATCTTTCCAATGAAGTCGGATCGGCGATCGGAGCAGGCATCTGGTGCTTTCCTGGAACTTGCTCCTGTGGACCTGAAACTGAGCCAGATGGCTCCTTTCCCAACAATCTCCCACTTTGCCGCAGTCAGAGTGGGCTGAGTCCACATGCCTTCATGCAGAACTGCTGCTTCTCACGGGTCACTGGCTTGGTGCAGAAATCAGCGACCTGCTTGCTGGTTGGAGTAAACTCCAGCTTGATAGCACCCTCCTGCACCATGTGCCTGATGAAATGATATGCGATGTCAATGTGCTTGGTGCGTGCATGGTGCTCAGGATTCTTGGCGAGTGCGATTGCGCTCTGGTTGTCGACGCGCACAGGAACTGGAACTGCTGCACTCCCACTCATCTCTGCCATGAGACGTTGGAGCCAAACTGCTTCCTTGGCTCCAAAGCTGAGAGATACGTACTCAGCTTCTGTACTCGAGGTGGCCACGACCACCTGCCGCTTGCTGCACCA
>SZWC01022715.1:5912-19558 GCA_023375785.1 Penium margaritaceum
CGAACTGGCTGCGGAGTGGTGCGAACTGGTTGCGGACTGGTGCAAACTGGTTGCGGAGTGGTGGGAACTGGTTGAGGAGTGAGTGGTGCGAACTGGTTTTGGAGTAGTTCAAACTGGTTGCGGATTGGTGCGAATGTGTTGCGGAGTGGTGTGAACTGGTTGTGGAGTGGTGCGAACTGGTTGAGGAGTGGTACAAACTGGTTGTGGAGAGGTGCGAACTGGTTGCAGATTGGTGCGAACGGGTTGCTCAGTGGTGCAAACAGGTTGCGGAGCAGTGCGAACTGGTTGCGGAGTGGTGCGAACTGGTTGCGATGTGGTGCGAACTGGTTGTGGAGTGGTGCGAACTCGTTGCGGACAGGTGCAAACTGGTTGCAGAGTGGTGCGACTTGGTTGCGGAGTGGTGCGAACTTGTTGCGGAGTGAGTGGTGCGAACTGGTTGCGGAGGGGTGCGAACTGGTTGCGGAGTGGTCGAACTGGTTGCGGATTGGTGCGAATGGGTTGCGGAGTGGTGTGAACTGGTTACGGAGTGGTGCAAACTGGTTGCGGAGTGCTGCAAACTGGTTGCGGAGTGGTGCGGACTGGTTGCAAGTTGTGCGAACTTGTTGCGGAGAGGTGCAAACTGGTTGCGGAGTGGTGCGGACTGGTTGCAAGTTGTGCGAACTTGTTGCGGAGAGGTGCAAACTGGTTGCGGAGTGGTGCGGACTGGTTGCAAGTTGTGCGAACTTGTTGCGGAGAGGTGCAAACTGGTTGCGGAGTGGTGCGGACTGGTTGCAAGTTGTGCGAACTTGTTGCGGAGAGGTGCAAACTGGTTGCGGAGTGGTGCGGACTGGTTGCAAGTTGTGCGAACTTGTTGCGGAGAGGTGCAAACTGGTTGCGGAGTGGTGCGGACTGGTTGCAAGTTGTGCGAACTTGTTGCGGAGAGGTGCAAACTGGTTGCGGAGTGGTGCGGACTGGTTGCAAGTTGTGCGAACTTGTTGCGGAGAGGTGCAAACTGGTTGCGGAGTGGTGCGGACTGGTTGCAAGTTGTGCGAACTTGTTGCGGAGAGGTGCAAACTGGTTGCGGAGTGGTGCGGACTGGTTGCAAGTTGTGCGAACTTGTTGCGGAGAGGTGCAAACTGGTTGCGGAGTGGTGCGGACTGGTTGCAAGTTGTGCGAACTTGTTGCGGAGAGGTGCAAACTGGTTGCGGAGTGGTGCGGACTGGTTGCAAGTTGTGCGAACTTGTTGCGGAGAGGTGCAAACTGGTTGCGGAGTGGTGCGGACTGGTTGCAAGTTGTGCGAACTTGTTGCGGAGAGGTGCAAACTGGTTGCGGAGTGGTGCGGACTGGTTGCAAGTTGTGCGAACTTGTTGCGGAGAGGTGCAAACTGGTTGCGGAGTGGTGCGGACTGGTTGCAAGTTGTGCGAACTTGTTGCGGAGAGGTGCAAACTGGTTGCGGAGTGGTGCGGACTGGTTGCAAGTTGTGCGAACTTGTTGCGGAGAGGTGCAAACTGGTTGCGGAGTGGTGCGGACTGGTTGCAAGTTGTGCGAACTTGTTGCGGAGAGGTGCAAACTGGTTGCGGAGTGGTGCGGACTGGTTGCAAGTTGTGCGAACTTGTTGCGGAGAGGTGCAAACTGGTTGCGGAGTGGTGCGGACTGGTTGCAAGTTGTGCGAACTTGTTGCGGAGAGGTGCAAACTGGTTGCGGAGTGGTGCGGACTGGTTGCAAGTTGTGCGAACTTGTTGCGGAGAGGTGCAAACTGGTTGCGGAGTGGTGCGGACTGGTTGCAAGTTGTGCGAACTTGTTGCGGAGAGGTGCAAACTGGTTGCGGAGTGGTGCGGACTGGTTGCAAGTTGTGCGAACTTGTTGCGGAGAGGTGCAAACTGGTTGCGGAGTGGTGCGGACTGGTTGCAAGTTGTGCGAACTTGTTGCGGAGAGGTGCAAACTGGTTGCGGAGTGGTGCGGACTGGTTGCAAGTTGTGCGAACTTGTTGCGGAGAGGTGCAAACTGGTTGCGGAGTGGTGCGGACTGGTTGCAAGTTGTGCGAACTTGTTGCGGAGAGGTGCAAACTGGTTGCGGAGTGGTGCGGACTGGTTGCAAGTTGTGCGAACTTGTTGCGGAGAGGTGCAAACTGGTTGCGGAGTGGTGCGGACTGGTTGCAAGTTGTGCGAACTTGTTGCGGAGAGGTGCAAACTGGTTGCGGAGTGGTGCGGACTGGTTGCAAGTTGTGCGAACTTGTTGCGGAGAGGTGCAAACTGGTTGCGGAGTGGTGCGGACTGGTTGCAAGTTGTGCGAACTTGTTGCGGAGAGGTGCAAACTGGTTGCGGAGTGGTGCGGACTGGTTGCGGAATGGTGCGAACTGGTTGCGGAGTGAGTGGTGCGAACTGGTTGCGGAGTGGTACAAACGGGTTGCGGATTGGTGCGAACTGGTTGCGGATTGAGTGGTGCGAACTGGTTGCGGAGTGGTGCAAACTGGTTGCGGATTGGTGCGAACTTGTTGCGGAGTTGTGCGAACTGGTTACAGAGTGGTGCGAACTCGTTGCGGAGTGGTGCGAACTGGTTGCGGAGTGGTGCAAACTGGTTACAGAGTGGTGCGAACTCGTTGCGGATTGGTGCGAACTGGTTGTGGAGTGGTGCGAACTGGTTGGGGAGTGGTGCGAACTGGTTCCGGAGTGGTGCAAACTGGTTGCGGAGTGGTGCTAACTGGTTGTGGAGTGGTGTGAACTCGTTGCGGAGTGGTGCAAACTGGTTGCGGGGTAGTGTGAACTGGTTGCGGAGTGGTTTGGACTGGTTGCAGAGTGGTGTGATTTGGTTGCGGAGTGGTGCAAACTGGTTGCGGAGTGGTGCGAATTGGTTGCGGAGTGGTGCAAACTGGTTGCGGAGTGGTGCTAACTGGTTGCGGAGTGGTGCGAACTCATTGCGGTGTGGTGCAAACAGGTTGCGGGGTAGTGTGAACTGGTTGCGGAGTGGTTTGGATTGGTTGCAGAGTGGTGTGATTTGGTTGCGGAGTGGTGCAAACTGGTTGCGCAGTGGTGCGAACAGGTTGCAGAGTGAGTGGTGCGAACTGGTTGCGGAGTGAGTGGTGCAAACTGGTTGCGGAGTTTGTGGTGCGAACTGGTTGCGGAGAGGGTGGTGTCAACTGGTTGCGGATTGATTGGTGCGAACTAGTTGCGGATTGAGTGGTGCGAACTGATTGCGGAGTCAGTGGTGCGAACTGGTTGCAGAGTGAGTGGTGCGAACTGGTTGCACAGTGAGTGGTGCGAACTGGTTGTGGAGTGGTGCGAACTGGTTGTGGAGTGGCACGAACTGGTTGCAGTGTGGTGCAAACTGGTTGCGGAGTGGTGGGAACTGGTTGCGGAGTGGTGCGAACTGGGTGCGGAGTGGTGTGAACTGGTTGCGGAGTGGTGCGAACTGGTTGCAGAGTGGTGCGAAGTTGTTGGGGAGTGGTGCGAACTGGATGCGGAGTGGTGGGAACTGGTTGCGGAGTGGTGCGAACTGCTTACAGAGTGGTTCGAACTGGTTTCGGAGTGGTTCGAACTGGTTGTGGAGTGGTGCGAACTGGGTGCGGAGTGGTACGAACTGGTTGCAGAGTGGTGCAAACGGGTTGCGGAGTGGTGCGAACTGGTTGCAGAGTGGTACGAACTGGTTGCGGAGTGGTGCGAACTCGTTGCGGACAGGTGCAAACTGGTTGCAGAGTGGTGCAAACTGGTTGCGAAGTGGTGCGAACGGGTTGTGGAGTGGTGCGAACTAGTTGCGGAGTGGTGCGAATTGGTTGCGGAGTGGTGCGAACTGGTTGCAGAGTGGTACGAACTGGTTGCGGAGTGGTGCGAACTCGTTGCGGACAGGTGCAAACTGGTTGCAGAGTGGTGCAAACTGGTTGCGAAGTGGTGCGAACGGGTTGTGGAGTGGTGCGAACTAGTTGCGGAGTGGTGCGAATTGGTTGCGGAGTGGTGCGAACTGGTTGCAGAGTGGTACGAACTGGTTGCGGAGTGGTGCGAACTCGTTGCGGACAGGTGCAAACTGGTTGCAGAGTGGTGCAAACTGGTTGCGAAGTGGTGCGAACGGGTTGTGGAGTGGTGCGAACTAGTTGCGGAGTGGTGCGAATTGGTTGCGGAGTGGTGCGAACTGGTTGCAGAGTGGTACGAACTGGTTGCGGAGTGGTGCGAACTCGTTGCGGACAGGTGCAAACTGGTTGCAGAGTGGTGCAAACTGGTTGCGAAGTGGTGCGAACGGGTTGTGGAGTGGTGCGAACTAGTTGCGGAGTGGTGCGAATTGGTTGCGGAGTGGTGCGAACTGGTTGCAGAGTGGTACGAACTGGTTGCGGAGTGGTGCGAACTCGTTGCGGACAGGTGCAAACTGGTTGCAGAGTGGTGCAAACTGGTTGCGAAGTGGTGCGAACGGGTTGTGGAGTGGTGCGAACTAGTTGCGGAGTGGTGCGAATTGGTTGCGGAGTGGTGCGAACTGGTTGCAGAGTGGTACGAACTGGTTGCGGAGTGGTGCGAACTCGTTGCGGACAGGTGCAAACTGGTTGCAGAGTGGTGCAAACTGGTTGCGAAGTGGTGCGAACGGGTTGTGGAGTGGTGCGAACTAGTTGCGGAGTGGTGCGAATTGGTTGCGGAGTGGTGCGAACTGGTTGCAGAGTGGTACGAACTGGTTGCGGAGTGGTGCGAACTCGTTGCGGACAGGTGCAAACTGGTTGCAGAGTGGTGCAAACTGGTTGCGAAGTGGTGCGAACGGGTTGTGGAGTGGTGCGAACTAGTTGCGGAGTGGTGCGAATTGGTTGCGGAGTGGTGCGAACTGGTTGCAGAGTGGTACGAACTGGTTGCGGAGTGGTGCGAACTAGTTGCGGAGTGGTGCGAATTGGTTGCGGAGTGGTGCGAACTGGTTGCGTAGTGGTGCGAACTGGTTGCGGAGTGGTGCGAACGGGTTGCGGAGTGGTGCAAACTGGTTGCGGAGTGGTGCAAACTGGTTGCGGAGTGGTGCGAACTGGTTGCGGAGTGGTGCAAACTGATTGCGGAGTGGTGCGAAGTGGTTGCGCAGTGGTGCATACTGGTTGCCGAGTAGTGCGAACTTGTTGCGGAGTGGTGCGAACTGGTTACAGAGTGGTGCCAACTGGTTGCGGAGTGGTGCAAACGGGTTGCGGAGTGGTGCGAATTGGTTGCGGATTTGTGCAAGCTGGTTGCGGAGTGGTGCGAACTGGTTGCGGATTGGTGCCAACTGCTTGCCGAGTGGTGCGAACCGGTTGGGGAGTGGTGCGAACTGGTTCCGGAGTGGTGCAAACTGGATGCGGAGTGGTGCGAACTGGTTGCGGATGGGTGCGAACTGGTTGCAGAGTGGTACGAACTGGTTGCGGAGTGGTGCGGACTCGTTGCGGACAGGTGCAAACTGGTTGCAGAGTGGTGCAAACTGGTTGCGGAGTGAGTGGTGCGAACTGGTTGCGGAGGGGTGCGAACTGGTTGCAGAGTGGTACGAACTGGTTGCGGAGTGGTGCGGACTCGTTGCGGACAGGTGCAAACTGGTTGCAGAGTGGTGCAAACTGGTTGCGGAGTGAGTGGTGCGAACTGGTTGCGGAGGGGTGCGAACTGGTTGCAGAGTGGTACGAACTGGTTGCGGAGTGGTGCGGACTCGTTGCGGACAGGTGCAAACTGGTTGCAGAGTGGTGCAAACTGGTTGCGGAGTGAGTGGTGCGAACTGGTTGCGGAGGGGTGCGAACTGGTTGCAGAGTGGTACGAACTGGTTGCGGAGTGGTGCGAACTGGTTGCGGATTGGTGCCAACTGGTTGCCGAGTGGTGCGAACCGGTTGGGGAGTGGTGCGAACTGGTTCCGGAGTGGTGCAAACTGGATGCGGAGTGGTGCGAACTGGTTGCGGATGGGTGCGAACTGGTTGCAGAGTGGTACGAACTGGTTGCTGATTGGTGCAAACCGGTTGCAGAGTCGTACGAACTGGTTGGGGAGGGGTGCGCACTGGTTGCGGAGTGGTGCAAACTGGTTGCTGAGTGGTGTGAACTGTTTGCGGAGTGGTGGGAAGTGGTTGCGGAGTGGTGCCAACTGGTTGCAGAGTTGTGCAAACTGGTTGCAGAGTGAGTGGTGCGAACTGGTTGCGGAGTGAGTTGTGTGAACTGGTTGCGGATTGAGTGGTACGAACTGGTTGTGGAGTGAGTGGTGCAAACTGGTTGCGGAGTGAGTGGTGCGAACTGGTTGCGGAGTGGTGCGAACTGGTTGCGGAGTGGTGCGGACTCGTTGCGGACAGGTGCAAACTGGTTGCAGAGTGGTGCAAACTGGTTGCGGAGTGGTGCGAACTCGTTGCGGAGTGGTGCGAACTGGTTGCGGAGTGGCACGAACTGGTTGCAGTGTGGTGCGAACTGGTTGCGGGGTGGTGCGAACTGGTTGCGGAGTGGTGCGAACGGGTTGCGGAGTGGTGCAAACTGGTTGCGGAGTGGTGCAAACGGGTTGCGGAGTGGTGCGAACTGGTTGCGGAGGGATGCGAACTGGTTGCGGAGTGGTGCGGACTGGTTGCGGAGTGGTGCGAACTGGCTGCGGAGTAGTGCAAACTGGCTGCAGAGTGGTGCAAACTGGTTGCGGAGTGGTGCGAACTCGTTGCGGAGTGGTGCGAACTGGTTGCGGAGTGGCACGAACTGGTTGCAGTGTGGTGCGAACTGGTTGCGGGGTGGTGCGAACTGGTTGCGGAGTGGTGCGAACGGGTTGCGGAGTGGTGCAAACTGGTTGCGGAGTGGTGCAAACGGGTTGCGGAGTGGTGCGAACTGGTTGCGGAGGGATGCGAACTGGTTGCGGAGTGGTGCGGACTGGTTGCGGAGTGGTGCGAACTGGCTGCGGAGTAGTGCAAACTGGCTGCAGAGTGGTGCAAACTGGTTGCGGAGTGGTGCGAACTCGTTGCGGAGTGGTGCGAACTGGTTGCGGAGTGGTGCAAACTGGTTGAGGAGTGGTGCGAACTGGTTGCAGAGTGGTGCGGATTGTTTGCGGAGTGGTGCGAACTGGCTGCGGAGTAGTGCGAACTGGCTGCGGAGTGGTGCAAACTGGTTGCGGAGTGGTGCCAACTGGTTGCAGAGTGGTTCGAACTGGTTTCGGAGTGGTGCAAACGGCTTATAGAGTGGTTCGAACTGGTTTCGGAGTGGTTCGAACTGGTTGTGGAGTGGTGCGAACTGGGCGGGAGTTGTACGAACTGGTTATGGAGTGGTGCGAACTGGTTACAGAGTGGAGCAAACAGGTTGCGGAATGGTGCGAACTGGTTGCAGAGTGGTGGGAACTGGTTGCAGAGTGATGGGAACAGGTTGCACAGAGGTGCGAACTGGTTGCGGAGTGGTGCGAACTGGTTGCGGAGTGGTGCGAACTGGTTGCGGAGTGGTGCAAACTGGTTGCGGAGTGGTGCGAATTGGTTGTGGGTGGTGCAAACTGGTTGCAGAGTGGTGCGAACTAGTTGTGAAGTGGTGCGAACTGGTTGCGGAGTGGTGCAAACTGGTTGCGGAGTGGTGCGAATTGGTTGTGGGTGGTGCAAACTGGTTGGAGAGTGGTGCGAACTAGTTGTGAAGTGGTGCGAACTGGTTGTGGAGTGGTGCGAAATGGTTGCGAAGTGGTGCGAACTGGTTGCAGAGTGGTGTGAACTGGTTACGGAGTGATGCAAACTGGCTGCGGACTGGTGCAAACTGGTTGAGGAGTGGTGCGAACTGGTTGAGGAGTGGTGCGAACTGGTTGCGGAGTGGTGCGACCGGGCTGCGGAGTGGTGCGAACTGGTTGCGGAGTGGTGCGAACTGGTTGCGGAGTGGTAAGAACTGTTAAAAAGTGCCCCTGCCATGGATGCCGTTTGCCGTTTTTCCTGGTTCGACCACTAGGGAGTGGTCGGATGTCTGATCTGATTGCAGATTTGGACTCCTTGCATTTTGCCATGCAGTTTCGAGGTTTCAGTTGCTCGATTTGGTTGAGAATTTAGAAAGATAGCCCCATCCGAAGTTTGGGTGGTAGGTGGGTGGAATCTGGGTTCCGTCATTGGTGACGGAGTAATTCCACCACCAGTGATCCGAGTTGGACTTCAATGAGCTCCAAGGGCACATGGGCCATGGACAAAAGGGATGTGGATGGTCTTCTGGACCAGGGCGAGCCTCCCCCCACGTTGGGATGACAGGAAGGGCGCTTCGACAGGCCACCGTCGAAGCGCCTCCCGTCATTCCCGTTCGTGGGTATGGTGGGCGGCTCGGCTCCACCATGGCTTACTCTAACGGCCGTAGCAGGGGCTCTACTGCTCTAATCTCACCAAAATAACTAACCATTGATGATTCCCAGCCTTTATCAGTTTCCGCAATCTGTGTTCTGCCTGAATTCTGCTCACTTGGTGTCGTGGCGACCCAAAGCACACACCTCCCTTGGAAGTCTCTTTGCACTAAGCAGCCGTGGACACTTAGGCAGTTCAGGGCACGGCAGGACAGCATTCGTGACAAAGGGTTATGGGCCCACAACCCTGACCTGCCTACCAAGACGTTCACGACTTCCGCAAACGCACGGGAGTGTCGCCCCGGCGACTTCGCCGTCGCACGTTGAGACTGTCCATTGTAGAAGTTCAACATGGCGCATAAGACAGAGTCCTCACCCATCCAAAAGTACATGGGCAGCCCAGGCTTTGGGCTGTGGCGGTGGCATTTTGAGATCTACCTCGCGCACAAGGGACTGCTGGAGCTCATGAAGGGGACGGAGGTTCAAGATGCGAGCACAACGAACGAGGAGAAGACGGCCTTTGCAAGGAAGAACACGGAGGCGCTGATGCTTCTCTTGTCGGCGCTGCATGAATCTCAGTGGGGCTATATCCATGGCTGCGAGCTGGCAGCTGACGCGTGGAAGAAGCTCTGCTCCATCCACCAATCAACATCCCTAGCCAACAAGATCTTCGCAATGAAGCGACTCTTGACGGTGAGGATCGAGGAGGGTGAGGACGTCATTTCAGCCATGCAACAGATCGAGTCTCTTGCCTCACAATGCAATGATGTGGGGTGGATGATTGACACGAAGATGCAGGCAATGGCGCTCCTCATGGCTCTACCCGACAGTTGGGGTCCTCTCATCACCATGCTGGGAGGTTGGAAGGAGGATAAACTCACCTACGGCGCAGTCGCTGAGTACATCCGCAACGAGGTGCACCGTCGGAGCGGTGGGGAGACCTCGTCATCCTCAACTGCCCTGATCACCAAAACGCAGGGTGGCAGCAACAGCGGCAAGCAAGGCGGCGGTAAGGGCGGCGGCAAGAAGGGCGCCAAGAAGGGTGCATGCCATAACTGTGGCAAGGAGGGCCATTGGACCAAGGAGTGTCCAGAGGAGGCGCAGGCCGGCGGCAAAGGCGCCAAAGGCAAGAAGGCGCTCCTCAACGGCACAAAGAACCATGACCTGAAGGGCGCCAACCGGCGGTGCCTCGACTCAGGTGCGGAGGAGCATACCCAAGTCGAGAAGGTGGGGTTCATCAACTACACCAAGTCTGCCAAGTCCATGGTGACCGCCAACGACAAGGTCGAACCTGCGGCCGGCCAAGGTGATGTGGACGTAGAGGTGGTGGTTGGTGGTAAAAAGGCGCAATGTGTGATTCAAAATGTGCAACATGTCCCTGGCCTGGCTGACATTTTGAGTGTGAGCCGCTTGACAGACAAGGGGTATGAAGTCCTCTTCCGGAGGAAAGGTGCAGTCGTGCGGATGGACGGCGGCGGCGAGGTCGTGCTAGAGGCGAAGCGCGAGGGAGGCCTCTACATCGTTGAGACCAAGGTCATCCCCTCGGCATCAGATGCAGCAGACCCGCCAACACGCGTCGTCAACCTCGCAAAAGGTGGGGGAGCAGACCTGCAGCTGTGGCATCGGCGGCTGGGGCACTCGTCGCCCGCAGTCGTGCAAGAGATGGCGAAGCGCGACATGGTTCGCGGCCTCAACATCAACGGTGCAGCTGACGCAGCAGCAGTTTCTGCAGGGCACAAGTGCGAGCCTTGCATCGTGGGCAAGGCAAAGCGCAAGCCATTCGAAGACGGACAACGGGGGGCCGAGAACCTGCTCGAGGTCATGCACAGTGATGTGTGCGGACCGATCAAGACGTCGTCTGTTGGGGGCGCGCGTTACTTCGTCACCTTCATCGACGATTGCAGCAGAAAACTCTACGTCTACTTCATGAAACGGAAGAGCGATGTGCTGGACCGGCTGAAGAAGTATGTCGCAGCGGTGGAGAGGCAGACTGGCTGCAAGGTCAGAGCTCTACGCAGCGACAATGGCGGGGAGTATGTGGGCTGCGGAGGGTGGCTGAAGGAGCAGGGCATTGAGTGGCAGCCGACCACTCCGTACACGCCTCAATCTAATGGCGTGGCGGAGCGTATGAACGAGACGCTACTCACCATGGCGCGGACAATGCTCGTGGACGCAAGGTTGCCACGGAGCCGATGGGCCGAGGCCGTGAGTACGGTGTGCTACATCACCAACCTCACTCCAACAGCAGTGTTGAAGGGGGAGGGCGGCTGGAAGACGCCGCAGGAGGCTTGGAGCGGGCGCAAACCAAGCGTGGCGCACCTGAAGGCGTTCGGGTGCAAGGCACACGCGTTGGTGCAGGCCGCGCAAAGAAAAGATTCCAAACTGGACCCGCGTGCAAAGGCGTACGCGTTCGTCGGATACGAGAGTGCGCTCAAGGCGTACCGCCTCTTCGATCCTCGGACGCAGGACGTCATCACCAGCCGCAACGTCACGTTCGATGAGCAGCAGAGCTACTGCAGCAGCAGCAACAACATTGACGCAGCGCACTCTCCAAAGCAGGGGGAGTGGTTCCAACTCCTTGAGCATGAGGAGGAGCCGGCGGCTGCAGAGGTCGATGACGGGTCCTCGGAGGATGGTGGTGCTGGAGCGCAACAGGGCAATGCAGCAGGTGTAGGTGCTGCTGGAGCGCAGGACGTAGCAGCCGAGGCGGGGGAGCCCGCGGCCGAGGACATTGTTGCAGCAGAGCAGCAGCAGGACCAGCAGCCAGCGTCGCCAAGGTCGCCGCGTCGCAGCCGGAGGCGGCGGAATGCGGCAAAACGGTATGACGCAAGCACTGGCCGATGGGTCGGCATGGCGCGGTGCATGATGGCAGCCGGAAAGGAGCCGACAACTGTGCAAGAGGCGCTTGCACGGCCTGACGGGCAGCAGTGGGGCGAAGCAATAAAATCTGAACTTGCGTCCCTTGCTGAGAACGACACTTGGGAGTTGGTGGATCGGCCTGAGGGGGCAAAGGTGATCAGCTCCAAGTGGGTGTTCAAGGTGAAGCTCACCAAGGACAGCAAGGTGGAGAAATACAAGGCGCGGCTAGTGGCGAAGGGGTACGCGCAGCGGAAAGGCGGGCACTACGATGAGACATTTGCACCCGTCGCCAAGTTCACAAGCATCCGGACGATCCTTGCGGTGGCAGCCGCAAAGGACATGGAGATCCACATAATGGATGTCAAGACGGCATTTCTGAACGGCATCATCGACAAGGAGATCTACCTTGAGGTGCCGGAGGGGGTGGATGCACCGGAGGGCAAGGTATGCAAGCTGCGGAAGGCCTTGTACGGGCTAAAAGAGGCGCCCAGGTGCTGGTACCAACAGATGGATGGCTACATGGCGGAGCTCGGCTTCAAGCGCTGTGAGTCAGACCACAGCGTGTATGTGCGGCGCAGCAAGGGACTCCATCAGATTGTCGCACTCTCCGTGGACGATCTGATCCTGTGCTCATCAGATCTGGTGGCTTTGCAGCAGCTCAAGGAGCAGCTGAGCAGCAGATTTAAGATGACGGACATGGGGGAGCTGGAGTACTACCTCGGGGTAAGCATCACGCGAAACCGGAGAGCGCGCACACTTGAGTTGGGGCAGACCAAGTACGTGGCCGAGGTGCTGAAGCGGTACGGCATGGAGGACTGCAAACCAGTGGGCAGTCCGTTCTCCACAAGCTGTGAGCTGAGTGCGGCGATGGCGCCGCAAACTAAAGAGGAAAAGGAGGACATGGCGAGGGTGCCCTACCAATCTGTGGTGGGCAGCCTCATGTGTGCCATGGTGGCGACTCGGCCGGACTTGGCCTACGCGGTGGGCCAGGTGAGCAGGGATGTGGCCAACCCTGGGCCACTACACTGGCAGGCGACGAAGCGCATCCTCCGGTACTTGCAGGCAACGCGGCATGCGCGCCTGAAGTACGACAGAAAGGGGAGGTCAGACCCCTTGCGGCTGGTCTGCTACACTGACGCGGACTACGCCGGCAATGTGGACAAGAGGAAGTCCACTTCTGGCTATGTGTTCTTCCTTGCAGGTGCAGCAGTCTCATGGTGCAGCAGGAAGCAGGACTGCGTTGCCACCTCCACAGTGGAGGCGGAGTACGTCGCTCTGGCCGAGGCGGTCAAGGAAGCGGTGTGGCTCCGTAGATTGCTGGGGGAGCTGGGCGTGCCGCAGCACGAGCCTACGGTGGTTCATGAAGACAACACGGGCTCCATCTTGCTGACCAACAACCCGACGCAGCACAGGAGGACGAAGCACATCGACGTGCGCTACCACTACGCGCGTGACATGGTGGAGAAGGGACAGGTTGTGCTGCAACATTGCAGCACGAAGCACATGCTCGCGGATTGCTTGACTAAGGCGCAGCTCCAGGATCGGCATGTCATCAGCCTTGCAGGGCTTGGGTTGACAAGCTGTGAAGGGCTTGAAGGCGCAGACGCGGACGAGTGAGAGTGAGCATGAGGCATCCGGCATGGAAGGTGCACGGGGGAAATTGTTAAAAAGTGCCCCTGCCATGGATGCCGTTTGCCGTTTTTCCTGGTTCGACCACTAGGGAGTGGTCGGATGTCTGATCTGATTGCAGATTTGGACTCCTTGCATCTCGCCATGCAGTTTCGAGGTTTCAGTTGCTCGATTTGGTTGAGAATTCAGAAAGATAGCCCCATCCGAAGTTCGGGTGGTAGGTGGGTGGAATCTGGGTTCCGTCATTGGTGACGGAGTAATTCCACCACCAGTGATCCGAGTTCGACTTCAATGAGCTCCAAGGGCACATGGGCCATGAACAAAAGGGATGTGGATGGTCTTCTGGACCAGGGCGAGCCTCCCCCCACGTTGGGATGACAGGAAGGGCACTTCGACAGGCCACCGTCGAAGCGCCTCCCGTCATTCCCGTTCGTGGGTATGGTGGGCGGCTCGGCTCAACCATGGCTTACTCTAACGGCCGTAGCAGGGGCTCTACTGCTCCGTTTTGGGCGTGCTTGGATTCGTTGGAAAGCTTAGATCACAGGCTATGAGAATCTGATGTAATCTCACCAAAATAACTAGCCATTGAAGATTCCCAGCCTTTACAAGTTTCGGCAATCTGTGTTCTGCCTGAATTCTGCTCACTTGGTGTCGTGGCGACCCAAAGCACACACCTCCCTTGGAAGTCTCTTTGCACTAAGCAGCCGTGGACACTTAGGCAGTTCAGGGCACGGCAGGACAGCATTCGTGACAAGAACTGGTTGCGGAGTGGTGCGAACTGGTTGCGGAGTGGTGCGAACTGGTTGCGGAGTGGTGCGAACCGGTTGCGGAGTGGTGCAAACTGCCTACGGAGTGATACAAACTGGTTGCGGAGTGGTGCGAACTGGTTGCGGAGTGGTGCGAACTGGTTGTGGAGTGGTGCGAACTGGTTGCGGAGTGGTGCGAACTGGTTGCGGAGT